>VDFB02340515.1:0-16880 GCA_007258455.2 Sequoia sempervirens | reverse complement strand
TAATGTACTCAACTTTCAAAACTTAATTTATTTAATGAATTAATAAGAAAGTATATAACCACATGTTAAAAATCGATAGTAAAAAAATGAGTTTCATATTTCATTCGTTTTATATGACCAATAATAAAATGGAAACTACAATCTTTTGAATTTTAAATGCAATAATTACAATAAGGAAATTATGATAATATTTTCTTTCACAATACATTTATGAATTTCATTTAAAGCAACATGTTTACAAATACACTAATAAGTGTTATAAAATCTTCCATATCTAGAATCCTACATTTGTCTTACAAGTCTCGATGAAGTAATCTACAAGAGGGAGAGCATCACTTGAGTGCTTTTCCTTCAACCATAGACTGGCAATCCCCACACACCTTCCATATGGAAGTGGCCCTACCCGTCACGAATCTAGAATAGACAAAGGAAACCAACAAATTAATGTCATTTGAGTCATAGTGTTGTGTCCTACATAACCTAATTGACCATACAAATTTAGATAATCCTCTAACTAAGTATGACCAATGTAACTGGATTATGAAATCTAGAACACTATGAACTAACTAAATGCAAGTAGAGACTTTTGCATCACTTTGACCAAAGTTTTAAAATAAAAGACACTTCCATAGGAAATGCAATCATGAGTTCACACACCTCTAACTTGACTTGGAAATGATATTCAACCTACGATTTAACACATAATTAACTCATTTGACTGTATATCTAATTTTTCACAAGGAATTAATACCAAACATGTATATCTTTCTATGGTCAATAAATGACTAAGGTCATTAAAAAATATACGGCCTTACAAAGAATATTCATATTGTGTACTCACAATTCTCAAATCTTAGCTATTGACATATGTTTAAATGTCCTTGCAATTAATTCAAGAGTATAATACTCTCTAAATTTTATAACATAAGACTTTTTAATTCTTTTATGAGTTATAATTCATTTAGTTAATGAAACCTTACAAACAATGACGTGTGATTCTATTTCTATCATTGAAAGGTTTGACCACTCAAATACATACAATAAGAGTTTTATTCTCTATCAACAAAAGAACTTCTTTTTAAATAATTTTGGTTTTTCTATGTTTCTTCTTTCATCTTCATTCAAGAAAAATATTTTATAAGACTAATAAAAGTTTTAAATGATATCTAAATGATATCTAATTCTTTTTGTAAGAATAGGCATATATTTATAGAATCCTTGACATAAATAAAAACTTTGAGTAAAATCTAATTACTCACTACCATAATAACAAGTCTAAAACTTTTCATTTATATTTATAAATGTATCCCACAATAGTATATATATATATATATGAGTAAATAAGAATATTTCTATTCAGTTCATACTAGTTGGGTAATTTATTCAATAAATATATATACAACTATTTCTTCTTGATTTTAAAATTCAATTCCTTAATTGAACTCAATGCTTGCAACTAGTATGATAATAAGATGTCATATTCAAACTTACTTTCTTTGTTGTCCAATGTAGATAAATGAAATATTTAAATGATTTAATCACAGATAAATAAACTCAAATTATTCTTTTCCCATGCTAATGCATATATCTTTATGTTTAAAATTTATTTTTTGTGTATAATATTCTATTAGTGGAAAATGAATAGAGAAAAATAGACAATGATATCTTGCCTAGATATTGTTTTGATCCTCTCCCAACTTCAAACCTCAAAATAACAAGAAACATTGATCTCTTCCTACACTCCTCTTATTCACATGTTGTTCACAAATACTCTAATCTTCCTTTTAACAGTAAAAACTAACTCTTTTCATAGCAAAACATGTCTCTACTTAACCGTAAGCTCTCTATTCCATTCATGCAACTGTTGTTTCTTTTTTATGTGTCTTATAACATTAAACTCCATACTTTTATGCCCACGTGACCCACTAACTAGCCTGTGTTTATGCCATAAAGGAAATTAGTTTATTACTTATGACATGCCAATAATAATGCATCTAAGTGAGGTTTAAGACTGCTAGCTTTTATTCTTTTTCACTAACATGCATTTAAGGTAACTTAACTAGGTATACTAGCCACGACTTGCCATAATGCAAGTCATTGGTGTATATATATATATAAAATTATAATTATAATTATATAGAATTTATTTATATGTATATACTTGTATATATATATTATTATTATTTTAATTTATTTAAATAATAATCAAATAAACCTTAACAATAATAGGTAAACAAAAATGATGATTAAGACACCATAATATCACCTCTTGATCAACACTTGATACTAGGTCAAAGATTGAATACAAAATAACATAATCTTTTGATAAGACCACACAAGTCAAAACACATGATTAACTCATCAAGAACATAGGGAATAACTTACCTATGTTTGATGCAAAAACCTATGTGAGTGTGTGATCAAATCAAAATGGCATTTACCCATTTATTCCCAACATGTCAATACACTTATCTCCCTCTCCATCTGGGAGGGAAAAATCTACACCTGCATTCAACTTAGAAAGCCATCACAATGGTTAGTCCATTAATAACCATGATATCATAATCATTAATCAAAAGTAATAATCATTGCAATACTCTAATCCTTTAATGAAATATTTATATTGCATTTGAATTTCTTCTAAACAACAACTGAAGTAAATTCATCCATTCAAGTCTAAAACATATATTTAACATAAAAGTTAAAAGTAATTGCAAGCCAAAATTTGGGGTGTGAAAATATTGATCATACAAAAATCTGATATATGATGAACAAACCAGTGATTGACAGATGAATTGTTAGGTGGTTATTATTGTTGCAGGAGTTTGATATAACTATTGTGGATAAACCAAGGAAAGAAAATTGGTAGCCATTTTTATTTTTAGACTGCAAATCAAAACAAAAGAAGGAATTGTGGATTTTTATTTTCCAGATAACACTTGTTTGACCTCACAATACAAACACCTTGGTAAGCAAACATAACTAACTACTTGGTTGTAGGTAGGACAAACACATATCTCTCACATAAAGAAAGATTATTTTTAGTTGAATGTAGCTTTCCATACTCATGGGTGTGTGGCTATCTATTTTATACAAGACCAAATAATATAATGAGAAGGTGCATGAGGGAAGATGAAGTATATGATATCCTTAAAGCTTTTCATGATGAGCCTTGTGGAGGACACTTTACAACCAAGAGAATATCTCTAAAGATTCTAAATACTGGCTACTATTGGCCAACACTTCATAAAGATGTAGTCAAGTATACAAGGAGGTGTGATCAATACCAACAGATGGATAGGCCTACAAGGAGCAATGAAATTCCCCTACAACAATAATTGGTCATTACACTATTTGATAAATGGGGACTAAATTTCATTGGACCAATAGATCTCACCTTTAATAATAAGGAATACATAATAGTATGTATTGACTATCTAACAAAATGAGTGGAGGTTAAGCCAGTGTAGTTTGCTAGAGATAGCAAGGTTGCAACATACCTTTATGAGGAAATTTTAAAAAGGTATAAAGTACCTAAGGACATAGTCATAGATCAAGGACCACAATTTACTTCAAATTTGATTGCCCATCTAGTCAAACAATATGAGATTAGGCATAAAAATTAAAATCCCTACCTCCCATAAGAAAATGGTCAAGTTGAGGTCACAAATAAGGAGATTAAGGCCAATCTAACAAAGACAGCCCAATTGCATCAAAAGGACTAGGCAGCAAGGTTACCATAAGCTATTTGGGCATATAGGAATACCTGGAAAACAACCATAAGATTTACTCCATAAGAATTAGTATATGGGAAAAAGGTTGTCCTTCCCATAAAATTTGAACATAAACACTCAAAACAACAATGCAACTTGGAATAGATTTCTCTAAAGCTCAAAAAAGATAGATTGAACAATCTAAATACTCTAGATGAAATAAGGATGGAAGCATTCCATCATACAAATATTATGCAAAAATCGAGAATCAAATGGCATGACCAATTTATCAAAACTAAATAATTCCATGAAGGGGATTGGGAATCGCTTTATGATTTGAGGTATAAGGACCATAAGAGTAAATTGCTAGGTCCTTATGAAATTAAATATGTTTTCAAAATGGAGTAGTAAAACTAACTACAATTGATATAGTCAAATTATCTTTGATGGTCAATAGACATTAACTAAAGCTTTATAAAAAGCCATTACATAAGGAAGAATTTCTACTAGATTTGTAGCAACAGTTTATACCATTCATAGATTCAATATTGCTTGCAAATCATAAAGGTATAGCTGAATCACCAATTGTTATATTTGTAGGTGAGCCAACTAGCTGACCTACTAATATATAGCAGATATGATTCTCACTCAACAATAAATCACGCATACACACACAAACTATATCACCAATAAATTGTACCACCACCAATAAATATTTTTGGATACACACAAGTTATTGACACCTCTTTTCATGGGACCCACAACAACAACCCTAAGGCATTATACTAGGGACCTATTCTATTGCTACCTGTAGCAACTACAACCAATACCACTCTGCACACAACAACTATCACTTTCAATAGTACATCATTTTTGTCATTTCTACATGTAGTCAATTCTATTTTCTACACATTGCATGCAACATCACTTTACTATAAATAAATTTTGTACATGTCACATCTTTATTTTTTTGTATCAAGTATTTTCTAGATATATGCCATCATTCTAATAATTCTCTATATGAAATGTTTTTTGTAACACTACCATTAATTGTCATCATTTTATTTCTCCAAGCACGTTGCTACTTGGAAACATTCAAATCATCACATGCATCATATTTCCCATCACCACACCAATTCTAGGTACTCTTCACATTATAAACAATGATTACCAATAATTATATTAATTTACTATAGAATTCATGTTCATGCAACATTTAATTTATATTATATCTATATCTATAATGCTTTAAAAATAATTCCCTCCATAATTCTTGTACCTTTCCATTGAGGATAAATAGCAAATTTAAGTTGGGGGAGGACTGGTTTAGTTGTTATTATCAAGCTTATTATCAAAAATTGAAATGAGTTGCATAAACTAGCTTAAATACTTTTTGAAAAGTCACAAAGGTTACAGACATAGAGGTTGGAGCATTCAAAGGAACAAGGATTAAGGCATAAGCAACAAGTAGATTGAAGCGGAATTTGCTCGAAAAAGGTTGTTGAACTTCAAAATTGGAGGAGACATTGTTAGATGAGCACCAACAACCCATAATCTATTATTAGAAGACTAGTTGTGTTTGTGTTACTTCCAACAAGCAAGATGGTTGGACTATTTCCTTCATCTTATAGATTTCAATGAAGTAATGACATAATAATTTGCTTGTATATTGCAAAATGATGAAGTCATAATTAGAGGTTTAAGTGTGGACACTTTAGAGGTAACAATTGTAGAGGTCTTTGAGTTTTCCATAGTTAGAGAAGATTTTACACTTGGATGCTTGATCACAACACAAAATGAATTTACACAACCAAGGGAGGAATTGAACTCCTCATCTCAGGATACTAAACAAATTTCTATACCATGGTTATGGGCATCCGCTACTACATATATAATTAAATATTTGACCTGTGATAGAGGCAATATCTTTTGTACATCATGTATTTTAAATTCTTGAGTCACCTTCACCATCAAAGGTTGGTGAATGTTCCTGATTTCTTGTATAATTTGTTGAATTTTTTTTTGTTGAGTATAGAATAAAGAGGAATCAATCTTCCCTATCTCATTACTAGACTTGGTCACCTTATTGATAAAAAGAATCCTTAGAACCCAATTCCCTGATGTTTCTTGGGAAGATTTTCTAGCATGTAACAATATAAACGATATACTTATGAGGCCAAGGTTAGATGAAATAAATAGGTCTCAAGATGTCAATGATTTTTCTATAGCTACTAAAGAGGAACATGTACCCTCTTCCTCACTATTTCATCACCTACCTGTAGTAGTAACACACAACTAGAGCAAAAAATGTAAGAAACCCAACTTACAACTTCTAGGGCATAGCCTACAACAGGTCTACAAAGTCAAAAACCCATGTTGCCACCAAAACCCCTTCCAAACCCAAGCAACACAAATGAAAAAGTGCACCCTCTTCTTTTGCACCTAGAAAGAGGTAGAAAAGGTCGGTACAATCTAAAAAGTGGTCACGCCACCTTAAGAAAAAGGGCATTGCAAGAGGGAAGGCCCATCCTTGATAGGAAAAGATTGTGATGGTAGAGTGTAAAGTAGGTGTACTCAAAAGAAGAAAAATTATCTAGTGATAAAAAACAATCAAAAAGTATACAAGTTATGTATCTAAGCACCAGCTCATATTTCAAATCTGAAAACTTATCTACAACAAAGAAGAAATCCAGGCCTTATAATAGTCCAACTACTAAAGAGGAATTTGCTTCACTAGCTAAGACTAATTAACAATTATTTTTGAGAGATGAGAATAAATTTATATTGACAAGAAAAGATGAAAATAATGAGTTGTGGGAAACTCTTCAAAAAATAAAGGAATTGGAAGAACAAAGAAAAGGTTACCAACAAAGAGAGATTGGGATGGACCATAAGGTCAAAGAATTAAAGAAATAACTGCATTTTATGAACAAAAAGGAGTGGGTTTGGAGATTTTGGCCCAATTGGCCATCATTGGAATCAATAAGAAAACTTCACAACCTAAGAATCATAATGAATCTACAATAATATCAAAAACCCCTACTTTGGTGACCCTTGGAATAGAATTATGGAACAAAATAGGGAAGTTTTCTCAATAACAAAAAGAATGAAAAGAGAGGACAAAGTTGACAGAGAACCATAATAGAGAAGTTAAAAAGAGGGACTCTAAGATTAAAAGGTTAAAGGTGAAAATGGAAGAACTATTGATAAGATAGTTCAACTTCTAAAATGCAGAACACCTGCTAGGGTCTACACCTTATTTCTATAGGAGAAATTGTTGAGTTCCAAATTCAGCTAGTTGATTAGTGATCTCCTAGTTTCCTTATCATCATCCACATTATTCTTAAAATTTTATCAAGAGGCCACACTAGATATGCAAGATCAATTAAATGTGAATTCTATCTGTATAGTCTGGCCATTCCACATGACATTGCCTAGAACACACTAATATTTGTGGAAGATGTTCAAATAAAGGTATTAGCCTAATTTATCAGAAATGAACATCAAAGAGGTCAACTATGAAAATATTATCATGAGAGGGATAATTCATTTACCATTCATATTAGAGTAGAGGCAAAGGACCCTAATGGGATAGTGGAGGAATGGATTGACCCCGTGGACAGAAGCTAGGTGGAAAATAATATTTTGGAATGCAGAGAACAAGATTACAAAAGATTCCAAGAACTGGCAGCTAGAATAGGAAAAGAGGCACTTGCCTTCTCCCAAGATAGATGGAAAGAGTTGACACAAGAACTAAAAAAGAAGAAACCCCATTCTGCTTTTAATTAATTGGTAGAAATTGTAAGGAAAATCAAGTATAACAAAGGCTCCCTACAACATAAAATTACCCAGTTCCCTCTAACATTTCATCCTCCCCTTCTCCTATATCCAATTCCTCATTGGACAGGAAGGGAAGAACTAGGGGAATAGAGCAAGCTATATGGGAGAGGATATCTAAACCAAAGGGATTCTACCTAAAGCAAGGTGAAGGAGTCACTAATACAATAGACTAGAGAGATTGAATTACAATATAATTAGAGGCCCTGAACTTCTTGAGGACAAGAAAAAAGACAAGTTGGGGGGAGTGATGAGCCTTAGAAATGTAATTTTTTCTTTGTTTTAGTTTCATACTTTTCATTAAATTTTTTATATGTTTCAAATATATTCCCATACCTTTTCATATATTTTGAGTATTTAAAGCATTGAAGATGATATATTATATTGGTAAATGGTTGTGTGAATTCTTAAATTTCTATGGAATTTAATGGAATTTTATGATTGATTATAGTTATTAGTGATGAAATATGCCTTTAGAATAAACAACCCGTATAGTGAAGGATCTTTCAACCCATAACAAAGGGACTATCAATTTGCAACAAAAGGATACTTGTCTGTCGCAGCTAGAGAAGTTGATCACCAACAACATGAGAAATTTCCTAAAGCTAATGGAGGTAGTGGGTAGAGATTGTGAACATAATTTTCTTATGGCTTATTATATCTTCTTACTTTATGCTATTATTAGGTCATGGAGGAAAGAAGATATCTGTAATAATAAAGGTCATGGCTTGCTATAATTTTTTCCATGTTAAGCACATTTTTAGTTATAACCATCTTCTTTAGAGATTTAGAGTCTTGATGTTATTCTAATACTCTTATATCCACTAGATTTTCATTACTATTGAAATAAGACCTAGCCCTCTTCCTATTTTTTTTGAGAGAGTCGACAATTGCTTATAGTTTTTTTTTCAATCTGAGAATAAGTGAACTCTTGAAGCTATTGTATATACATCTAATCTTGTGAGAGGTCATAGCTAGATATTCTATAGGAAGTAGATTTGAATATAAGCATTTGTCGATGGTGTGGGATAAAACAAACTCAGGCAGACAGTTGTCAGTCACTAATCTGAATATCAGTACTCAAATGTGGTTTCTTGGTGTGGTCTGGTTGTTGGTGGTGTGTCGTGTCAATTAATAATTCTCCAGCATGGTTGGGTTGTTGAGTTAATATTTTTATAAGTACTTGTGAAATTATTATAGTTACCACAACAAGCACATTTGTTTTATTTGAATCTATTTCTTTGATTTTTTTTTAGATATAATTATTTGGAGTTATTTTGTTTTCAATTAATAAATGCTTATGTTAATTTGTGTACACAATTGATTAAGAGGTTTTAGGATTCTTAGCTGCATATATAGTGTTGAAACCGTCTCAAGATTATGATTCTCTAGTTGACAATTTAAATAAAGCACCTCTGATACAATGAATTGCTTAATAAGAGATTTGTTGGTCCATTAAGTTGTATGTATGCATTAGCTACATCAATTGAATGAACATAGAGGGAGCACTATAATAATGACCTTTTACAAGTAATTTAAATTTCCCACCTCAATGAAATATTTGAATGAGATATTTTCCAAGTGGATTCTCTCTTTGAAGAAATTCTACAAAAAATTATTGTCCTCTACATTGAAACCACACATCAGAATACCAACAACATCCTCTAGATACTCATTCTATGCAAAGATGGTTGTAGTCCATCCCATTTACCATCATTACATTTACTTTTGTCACATGAGAAAGAGTAATTCACCAGTTATCTAATCAACATTAATTGTATGTGTGAACTATTTTTGATTCACACACAATAGTGGTGAGTCATATTTGGAGTATATAGTTAGAAAAAAATCATTATATCCTTTAGGGATTCCTATAAGATTCAATGTATGAACAAGAGGAATAGTGGTCAATTAGAATTAAAGAAAAAATTTAGCATATTCTCTAGCTCAATACACTCAATATTATAAATTTTCTAGTAGTTTTAGGTTTAAAAGAAAGAGCATTGGAAGTAGTAGCCACGAGTAGTAGTAGGTTTAGTTTTTTTCTTATCATTAACCTTTTTGTAATTTTTTTAAATTTTGAAATGCGGAAGGGTAAGAAGGTGTGGAAGGTGCATGGGAGACCCATAGTTCAAACCATCAAAAGATAGTAATTTAAATTTAACATTATTAACATCAACACAAAGGTCCATGAAAGAAGTATTGTTATTAAGGCATACACTTAGATAGAAGATAGTAGGACCTTAACAAAAAAAAATTATAATCCATCATCAAGGGGATTATTTTTTATTTAAACACAAAGATATTGAAATTAAATGATAAAATAATTGATACATTATGTTGGAACTCAATCCTATCATGTCAAGTTTTACTTGACTTGAGTTGCAACTATCCAAGTTTTGTTGGATTAATAAAGGTTCATAATAGTGAAGAGTATTATTGTATAAGTCTATTTGTAGATTAATAATATTCTTGCTCACTTTCTTATGTGGATATTTTTCTCGAAAGGTTTTCTCCACATAAATTTGGTGTTATCTATGGTTTGATTTTTTATATCTTAGCATTGAATGTGCAATCACATAAATTTGGTAATCTAATTTTCAAATTTGCAAACACATTCTTAAGTTATTATTGCAGCTTATATTCACCTTGTTTTCAATAATTAGACACCCACTCAAAGTGTCTAATAGGTTTGATGATTCCAACCTCCTTCAATTGTATCAATTAATTTTGCATATGGGGAGCCAAGGTGGGGTTGATATGCCTCTACTTCTACATAAATGGCTTAGCATCAAGTTGAAGCGAGATAGCATGTTGAAATAAATCTTCCCTATATGCTTGTAGGTCTTCATATGACCAAGAAAAATATTTTTTCAACTTTCTTAATAGGGAAATAAAAAAAAATCCTCTTAGGAGTGTAGGATTTTATGGTGAACTCCTCAACACCCCAAGATCACATGCAAGACAAAATAACTTCTACAAGAGAGAAATGATAGAAATATCATTCTATGATTATGGATTCAATATTGTCAAATTGAATATGACAACTAGATTGAATAGGTGTTAGATTGTTGTTACAATGTACATATGAAGCCTTGCTTATATAAGCAAGGTGTGATTATGCATACCAACATTAAATGACCATGTCATAATTAAATGACATGAGCCAACATTAAATGACCTAGGACACAAGCATTAAATTAAATTCAACTAGATAAGATAAGTGACAACTAATGCTTACCTAGAAAAATTCCTTCCTAGGACCTAAGTGTACTTAACATGTAAATAGGACCTAGATAGGTAAAAAAAACTATTTATACCAACACCCCCCTTAAGTACAACTTAGGGAGTACTTATGAAAATGACACAAAGATGGGTCTCAGCTATGAGGCCATGTTAGATACCCATGTACAAATGCAAATGCAATATATCACAAATGAAGAAAAGGAGAAAACCCAGTGAGGCAAAAATCCTCCACAAAAGAGAGATGAAATACAAAATGCTCTCAATGAACAATGAGAGGATAAAACCCTATTCAAGGAAAAAGACCCCCCATAAGAGAGACGAAGAGGAGACCATTTGACCCCTAAATGAAATAACTTGCTACAAAGAAACCCCGGAAGCACACTGGTGGAGTAACACTAGAATCCTCAATTATGAAAGAAAAGGAAAGATAATCCTGATGCTATAAATCCTAGAATCTCTTTGGAGAAATCTTGGAAGACGTGATAAAGCAACAACAAACTTGATGCCAAGGAACATTGGAACACTCTCGATATGGAGCAACTCTAAAATCTGAATGAAGCAACAAGATATAGAACATCATTTTAATATTGAAATGAAGTGCAAAGATCAAAATTGCACCCTCCCAACTGTCAAAATATCCAAGTAATCTCTAAGACACCCATCAAGTAAAATTGAAATAATGATATACCTAGGACAAAAATAAGAAAAAAATGCATGGATGCCATGATAGAGAAAAGATCAAAATGCCCTAGGGCCAAGCACCTGAGGGCCCCATTTTTTATCCTCGAGGCTTAAATAGGACATTTTTTTCAAATCGTTATAACTTGCAACCTAGGAGGTGAAATTTTTCAAATGAGATATCGTTGGAAAGTTGGATTTTCCAAATTTGTAGTGGTGTAGGTTATTTTAAAAAAAAAAATCTATTTTTCAGATATTTATTACTATTTAAAGTTAGATCTTCATTTTTGTCTCCAAAGCTCATAACTTTTTGTCATGATCTCTAATTTTCACAATTCTTATAGTGTGGAAAGGTATTGATGAGATCTACATTTCCATCCATGCACATTTTTCTATTTTTTTCCTAGGTATATCATTATTATTTTTTTTCCCCAATGGGTGTCCTAGAGATTACTTGTATATTTTGACAATTGGGAGGGTGCAATTTTGATCTTTGTACTTTATTTCAGTATTAGAATGATGTTCTATATCATGTTGCTTCATTAATATTCTAGAGTTTCTCCATATTGAGAGCACTCCTTGGCATCGGATCTATTGTTGCTTTATCATGTCTTCTAGGATTACTCCAAAGAGATGCCAAGATTTCTAGCATCAAAATTATCTTTCCTTTGCTTCACTAATTAAGGATTCTAGTGTTAATCCACCAATGTTCTTCCAATGTTTCTTTTTAGCAGGTTATTTCATTTATGAGAGGCTTAATGGTCTCCTCTTCATCTCTCTTATAGGGGGTTACTTTCCTCGAATAGGGTTTTATCTTGTCATTGTTCATTGAGAGTATTTTGTATTTCATCTCTCTTTTTTCTAGAGTTTTTTCCAACTGGGTTTTGTCCTTTTCTCCATTTTTGGGAGATTATATTTTTATTTGTATATGGGTACCTAATATGGCCTTGTAGTTGAGACCCATCTTTGTGTCATTTGAATAAGTACCCCCTAAGTTGTACTTAAGGGGAGTGTTTATACCAAGAAGGAGGTTTCAACTTCTTACCAATGTGTACCATATTGGGATTCTCATTTATTCCCAGATTCACTCTCTCAAATTCATCTTCATGAGTTGATTTATTTGTATTCCTATTGTGATCTCCGCTATAAAACATTTTTCTAAGACAACTAACCTTTTGGGAATGGTGTTCATTTTTAAGTGTACTAACTCATTTCCAAAAAAGGTCCCTTTTCTATTCTCTATTTTAACCATTGGCTACCAATCAAGGAGTTTATTATCAAATTCATCCATAGCATTCAAGAACATGCAGACTTGTTGGTTGTTATCAGACACTTTCTAGCTGTATATGTCGTTGGGTATGTGGGTCTCACTAAGACTTCAATGTTCCACTAAAATAAAGGAAGGTATAAATGTAGGTGATATCTTGACACTACAACTACAAGAGCATCCACCTCAAAACTTCTATCTATCCATTCAATGCCAATGGTGTTAAATAATTAAACATACTCCCCAAACAACATTTTGATACATTTTGAGCTTCCTATCTTTAGCCACATACACATATCTCACTTGTACTTTAAGCTATGAGTCTTCATGAAATTTAAGACATATGAATCCATAATTACAAGTGACATTCAACCCCAATAACAAGGCTTCATACTCAACAATATTGTTAATAGACTAGAAGATCAACCTAAAAGAAAAATTATGCATCCTATTATCTAGAGAGAATAAAAAAATGACCACACCATTACCCTCTCTTAAGATGACACTATCAAATAACATGGTTCATATACCATCACTCAACTCTTTATTAGCATTTAGTGGAGTAAGGGTAATCTTTTCAACTTCAAAATCATCACAAAAACCTATCATATGATCAATACTAGTATCAAATAGGTTTACATAATCAGGAGATTTATACATGTCTTCAATGTTATCTAGGAATTACTACCCCCTATGTAAATTCACATTCTCACCATTCAATGGAATTATTGCATTTGAAAAATCCATCTATATGCTTCCATCAATAGAAGTTTCCCATTTTCTAGATAACATTCCCAACTTAGGAGGACAATCTACCACTAATATGTCCATCATAAATATTTTTATTGGGTAAGAAGAAATTTGGACCTCTACATTGCTTATTAGTCTAATGAAATTCACATTTCTACACTCCATTAAAAAGAAATCCATAAGACTTGGACACTTGTAAAACAAAATTGTTCATTACCTAAAGTGGCATGACATTGTTGGACACACCCAAATCAAACATGAAATTATGGAGCACCACTTGTTGATGATCAATATGGTATATAAAGGGTCCATAGTTAGCTAGTTTTTCACAACTGAAGTTATCAAGGCATATTTCCACATTATCCTCCTTATCCACCTTTTCTTCTTCATTTGGGATGCTAGTTAGTTGTTCATGCATATATGTTGAAATAAAATATAAATCTCTTGACCTATGTTGTAGAAACCTAATAGCCTTCAGAAAAGGTAAATAAATTATTACTTGGCACATAATCTGTCTATCATCAATCGAAGTGTATGTTGGAAAAGACACACCCAATGCTATGGTTAACTCATTTGAATTTGGAATGTAGGGTCTCACTTGATTTGAAGAGGAAACAATTGTATTATCTCTTACCTCCTTTCTATATCAAACGTCTATGTGCAAGTAGTTTCATGACCTCTCCTTATCCTTTTTATATTTCTTTGCATCAATGATATTTTCCATTATGATAGTAGTATCACTTATTTGCACATGCTAGTTTTGGACCTCAGACATGTATTTCTTCTTTACTTATTGCTGCTTTTGAATTTTTATTTAACAACAATATTCTTGGATGAGGTGTTTTTTTTTTTTATCAACATTCATTTTTTTCTTACCAATATCAACCCTTGGGACTACTACATGTAACTTAGCACCTCACTACCCCTACACATTGGGACAATTATTTTTCTCAATTGATAACCATTCTAGAGATACATGATTGTTGTATTAGTAAAGGTTTTATGTCCTCTTCTAATGTCCTTATCCTTACCATTACTAAAAGAGAGTGTAATAATACAATTTAGGGGATCATGAGGCTGACAACATGAATCACTCCATAATTTATCCTTTTGATAATTCACATGATCCCTCCTTAGATGATCTTGTGTGTCCTTATCATGTTTTTGAAAGTTCACATATTTTGAGGTATCCCTTTTATCATCTTGTTATGGATCATTGTTGCATGGCCTATTGTGTAATTGTTTCCCTTTATTGAAATGTGTGGATGTACCATGAGGTGTTAGCCCCTTCTCATTTAATACCACCTTCTAGGAAAAATATTCCATGGCTCCCATTAAACTTATCCTCAATTTAGAGAGGTTTATTCATAGTAACCCTATATATTTGTAACTCTTTTTTAATTATTTACCAGATACCTACATATTTCTATCAATGTTTATAGTAGTTGCATATGATTATCAAAGCATTTAAAAAAATTTATCTCTTAATATATTATCCCATATTAGATTAACAAGAATCACAATACAAGACAAGACACATAGATTTACTAGGTTTGAGGTGTTGGGGTACCTTTCTCGTAGTGAGGATGAACAAGCTATTAAATTTTTTCAATATCTCATTAATTATCTTTTTGATATTGGTGGGATCATGGGTAGAAATTTTTGGGTCAATCCTATTCACATAATAAATTCTAAATGCATCCATGAATTCCTCCCAAGAAGAAATCTTGTTGTTAGGAAGATTCTTGAACCACTCTCTTGCACTCTCCTCCAAAAAATGCACAAACAACTTCATTTTCACATCCTCAAATCTTTAATTTCATACTCATAAGTGATGTTGATAAAATACCTTAGGTTCTCCTCCCATAGTATTGCATTGTTGCCTTGAAATTTTGGGATCTTCCCCCTTATATGACTTGGAATTGGATTTGGGTAGTTGGGAATGCCAAATAAGGCAAGCTACCTATACCTTTCATCTCCTAAAGGTCGATGGAATGGTCTAAACCTTTGAGTCTGTCTTCTAGGGTTGTTCCCCATATTTTTCCCTATATGTTATTAAGCATATAGAGCACAATTCTAAGTGAGATGATTGATTTCAGCTTGATGAGCTTGTCTTCTCCACCTAACTTGATCAATTAGTTCCAATTCCATATTCAAAATTCCATTTATTTAATTTTGTATTTATTGATCATCATAGAAAGTTTGATCAAATTGGAATCTCTAGGAACTCGTAGGTGAAGGTTGTTGTTGGTCAACCTAGTGGGCACCTACATCTTGGTTAGGAATTCCATATCTTCTGGTATCTATATCTTCAAATTGAACCATTCTTGTTCTACCCATCACAACATTATTTCTTCTCACATCATATTCATCAAAATTTATGTCTCCTTTTGAGAAACTAATATACTGAATCATTAGAAGTATATTGATATTGGCCTCTTAGGTCAACAAAGGTATTTCCTCTACCTGAGGCACTTATTTTATCTTGGTTATTCTCATCAGAAGAACCTGTGAGATAAGAGGGATTCACTGTACACAGGTCTCTTCATTCTCAAGAGATCACCAAGGAACGAATTACCCTTATCCACCTCAGTATAAAGAAATTGCAAAGGAAATAAGTACGTCTTAACTTTCATAGAAAACTACTTCAAATTCTGATGGAGTGAAACTTCTAGATTTTTGCCTCTAATAGAGGAGCTCTCCGCCAAATGATGGTAGCACAGATTTAGGACGTCAATGCGGCGCATTGTCATCCAAATGGCATGATGGAATCCTAAGCAACAAAAAGCTTAGGAGCTTAGGCGGATAGAATAAAGTCTCACTTCCTAACTCGAATCTAAGGTCTTATGAATAGAATAATTAAATAGAGAATATAAACATCAAGTAAAGCACAAAGAGAACTTGGAGAAAAATTACCCTTAACTAGACATTCAATTCTTCACTCCAAGCTCTGCTTTGCAACCTACACATAGAAGAATGAGGGGAAAATGTTGGGGCTATATAGGGGTCTACCTCATTCAAACCCTTGTTTTAGTGTTCCCACCTCCATAGATAGCCAGATAGGAAAGGAGCGTAAATGAAATGGACAAAGTGTGTGGTGAAAGCAAAACCTGCTTCGAGAGTAGAACCTGCACCACTAAGTAGTAAATGAACAAGTAGATAGGAAATAGTGAGAGAGAGAGAGAGAGAACATTACCCACGAGCCTATACCCTCTCTGAAACGCACAGATGAACTATTGAGTGCTTGCTTGAGAGTTGTAGTTGTTGGAGGGACCTCAATCCAACATGGCTTCATTTGTGAGAATGTTGCTACTAAGAATGAAGAGAACTCAAGGGTTAAAACTAAAGAGATATCTTGACTAAAATGGCTTGAACTCCAAAATGAGAGA
>VDFB02340514.1:0-32557 GCA_007258455.2 Sequoia sempervirens | reverse complement strand
CTTTTCTGGGGTTGTGTGTGGAATGGGAAGCTGCTGCCTAAAATTGATATTTTCTTTTGGCTTTTGTTTCAAGACAAGATTCTTACTCTGAATAATCTTGTGAAGAGAGGGATAGCTTTTCCGAATAGATGTTTCTTATATAAAGAAGATGTGAAGGATTTTCTTCATTTGTTGACTAGTTGTAGTTATACTTGGGAAGTTTGGACTCATATTTTTCATCTGTGGGAGATTGCGTGGGTGTTTCCTACTTCCTTTGTTGACTTATGTTCTCAATGGGTGTCTCCTTCTCTTAAGTAGGCCCTCTCTATGTTGTGGTCTCTTATTTTTTCGCATGTTGCTTGGGGTGTTTGGAAGGAACATAACAATAGGGTTTTCCATCAGCAAGAGTTGTCACCTTCTAGGTTGGCCTTTAAAATCTGTGATGCTATCAAGGAAAATTTCCTGTCTGAATTCTTGTTGATCCCTTCCTTTAATTTGAAAGTGTTGGTCTCCCCTTATGATCTGCTTGTGGGTAAAAGATGGAATCTTTCTTGTGACCTTTCTAATCTGGTGAAAAAGTTGAAAGAACCCAGGGAGGGGGTTCAGTGGAAGGCTCCAACTGTTGGATGGTTTAAAGTTAATTTTGATGGAGCTTCTAAGGGAAATTTGGGGCCTGCTGGTTGTGTGGGAGTGTTACGTGATGAGTATGGTAGGTTTGTCTCTGCGGTGGCGCTCCCTTTGGGAATCTAGACAAACCACTATGTGGAGGCAGCTGCAACCTATCATGGCCTCGTTTTGGCTAATAATCAAGGGGTTTCTAAACTTTGGTCGGAGGGGGCCTCGCTTAATGTTATAAATTGTCTCTTGAAAAATATCCCACCTTCGTGGTCTATCGCTCATTTTATCAATGATTCAATCTCCATCATAAATTCTTTTGAGGAGATTAAAATCTCTCATGTCTTCTGAGAAGCTATTATGTTGGTTGATGGTTTTTCCAACATGGAAGTGGTGGTGAGATTTGATTGGGATTCTTTTGAATCTTTACCTCTTAATCTGAAATGTATCTCCAATGATGACCAATTGGCTTGTTTCTAAAGTTGTTGATTTTGGGGAAAGGTTCTTCATTATTTTTTTAAGTTGGGTTATGCACGTTGAACCTTTGCCCTGTTCTTTTCATTATTATATCCTTGGTTTCCATATTATGATGGCATGGTAGTGTAGGAAAGGAAGTACCTTGAATGATAAGCCCACACGTATTGTGGGTGTTATTTGCATTGTTTTGTGGAGAACCTAGTTTATTTTGTTTTTTCAAAACTTTCTGGTGTCGTTGGGTTCTGAAACTTTTCATGCCACACAGTATCCGGAATCTAGCAGCGCTCGTTCCCGCGGATAACCCCCCTACAAAACTTGTCATTTCCTAGGATTCGTGAAGTTCAAGTACGCATAACGGAGTGATTTTCAAGCCACCTCGAAATGCGTTCCAAAGTCTTGAATAGTCAATTTGAGCATTCCCCCATGTTAGCCTCATGAACCGAAATGAGCTCCTTAGAAGTCTCACTGTTCGTACTTAGCGAATTGCGAAAAATGCAGTGGCACTGAAAAAGTGCGCTCCTGCTCTAAAAGCCAAAATTTGGCTAAGTCTGAAAAGTGCAAGGGCGCTAAAATTTAGCGCCCGTGCATGAAAGTGAACTTTTTCCAAAATGTAATAGCTCTAAATTTTAGCGCCATTACATTTTTTCCTGACACTTAAACTTTTTTGGCCCTGGCACGTTTCTTCATGATTTTCGCATTTTTCGTCAATCGTGCCACTTTTCGTGCCTAAATTTATTGCTCGACTTGAGTTAGGTTTTCGATTTTCTCTTTCACTTAAAAGTGTTTTAGTTCACCATTTTCATTGTTTATGATTTTAGTTCTTCCTCTCTTCATGTTGGGCGAGTTTTCTTCAAACTGCAAATATGTTTTTTGAGTTTTTCGACATCCCTCTCCAGCGTTTTTCACATTTCATCTTTGTAAGTTGTTACCCTTGCTTTCTCTTTATTCTCCAATTTCAATGGCAGCAGCCTTATCACCCGGAAAAACTTTTCCAACTTCGGTCTTCGTTTTCATGTGCCTCTACATTTCTTTTACCAAAATGTGCCAAAGATGTAGAGCCCTTCGTTAAATACGACATGTTGAACATGTTGAATAAATTCTAACTCACCCGGCGAGAATCACGGGATCGCCATTTTTAAGCCTGCGTCAAAATTGAAATCTCAAAATGTAAGAGAGAAGCTGAATTTTAGCTTTTCTTTGGACTTCAGTCATTTTTGTGCAATGGTCTTTGAATTTTAGCACCTTTACACTTTAAGCCGGTTTATCTTAGTCTCTTCAAACTGGCTCTCTTTCATTCCGGACCCCATTTCTTTTTGCTCTTGCATGCGTTTTTAGATGCCTAGTTGCTCATTCACGCTTGCTCCTTCGTTTCATAAACTGCAGCTTCCCAATGCTGGTTTTAACACTTGTTGATTCACCATCCTTCTCTCTAGATCTAGTCAAGTGATTAGAAGGTGATGTCCTTTTGATGCATTAGTTCTTCCAAATAAAAAGTTCATGCGGAGACCCGAGGGAAGAAGTATGAAGACTCAGCCCAAGCAAGAAACATGAAGAAGCTTCTGTTCTCCAGTGTTAGAAATTTCCGGTGCATCCCATTATGCATCTTGTAAATATTTCTCGACATTTTCGAATGTCATTTTGTAAATTGTAATTACACCAAGATCAAAGATGTAATATTTTGAAAATAAATTACACTTTGACTTTGGTCAAAGTTAGGTGAGATCTCCTAAAATTGCTCACCTAACTTTCCCTGATTTCCTCAATCTATTTCCTTCTTTTGCTCATCCCTCTTTCTATATAATGTGAGGGATTTTCATTGTAAATTTATCCTTTAGTGTTTTGCAACGAAGTGCTGCCCTTTTTGAAGCAAATTTATGAAACTTTGCTCATGTTTGTGAATGAGATTGATTAGCAAAAGAAAGTTACCGTGTAAACTTCTGCGTTGGATTCGATACTTTTGTGGAGACTAATCGATTTGGTAGTGATTAGTTCAAGGAATCTGAAAGACTCTAAGTAGTTGATGTAAACTTTGTGTTACATTTGTTATTTAGATTGCATTGTATTTCTTTTATCATTGGTTGAATGATCTATAAGACTTTGCGCTTATAATCATTCATGCTCTTGCATGTTCTTGTTGAATAATCTACAAGACTTTGTGCTTGTAATTATTCATACTCTTGGATACTTTGTCGAAGGATCTACAAGACTTTGTGCTTGTAATCGTTCGTGCTATTGATACTTTTGTTGGATGATCTACAAGACTTTGTGCTTGTAATCATTCATGTTGTTCGAAGAATTGTTGCGTCTAAGAAGACTTTGTGCTTGGCTTCTAGCGTGTAAGCCCAGTAGATCTCACATGAATCCAACCTTGATAAAACTCTGGGCGACTTTTATTGCAGCCCGTGGGCTTTCCTTTTACTTTGTTGTTTGTTATTAATGTCATACAGGTATCTCTACGCTTCGCTTTGACGAGATAGAGATATTGGTATTACTGCTAGTTGTTCATTTCAAGTTATCAAGAATTCGGCACTTCCAACACATGAAGCATTGTAAACATCTTCTCTGAAAAAAGAGAGAAGGATGAATGTAACACACCCCCCCCACTCCGTAAGTTTCGTGTACGTTTTGTAATTACTTGTTTGATTTACTATCACTTCTGTTAGCAGTAAGAAGGGCGCCTCCCCTTTCTGAGAGGAGAGATTCACATCTCACATAGTTGTGGTTGAAGTCCAAGTTGTGTAATCTATCAAAAAGCTGATTACATAATTTTCACCAACACCATAGGTGGAGGCAGATTTATGGAATTGAACTGATCTCTTGCGAGGAGTTTCAGAATAATGTTGTTGTGTGGGAGCATTTAGAGTTGGGTGGAGTTACGCAGTACATGCAGAGAATTCAAGGCTTGGATCCTAATGCTACTGAGTTTTTTGTGAAACGTTGGAATGGAAGGACTCTGCGTTATAAGGGCGTGGAGTTTAAAATTGATGAAGATTTTATAGCAGAGGTCACTAGTCTTTTAGTTTCTGGGAGGAAATTCTACAGAGATAGGGATGCTGCCAAGAAATCCTTTGCAATTTTTTTCAAATTCGATGAGAAGAAAAAGCTCCGGGAAATTGGGAGTGGTGACTACACCCGTAAGTCTTTGATGTCGTTATGGAGGGATCTCATGTTGGCCATTATGCACTATTTCACACTTGAAGGTAGATTCTCTATTGTGTACAGCTACCATTTCATGCTTTTAAATCACTTTTGTCACAAGGTGTTGGTCTCCTTCCCTTTTTACCTTTTACTTTCTATGGAGAAGAGTATTGAAGATCACCATAAAAACCCTAAGAAGGTGATTTTGCATGAAGGTCTTATGAGTCTGTTGTTTGCTCATATTAAGCTCAAGTTAATTTCGGTTTCCCCTAAAACTCCTGGTAAGAAGGTGGTTACAAATTCAGGATATGATACTAGGGACTCTATCGCGGAATGGGAAGGTAGTTCCGAGGAAGAAGACTCGAATTATGAGGAAATGTCAGTGGATGAAGGTGGGTCCGAGGAAGGGGATGTTGATTCAGAAGAGTGGACCAAGGGTTATGAGATGGATGTGGAATTGAGAGAAATCATGACCAAGTCTGTGAGGAAGTCTTCTAAGGGGAAATCTAAAGGCCCCAAGAAAGAAAAACCTTCGGCTAAGAGGAGGATTGAGTTAGTTTTTGAGGTGGAGGCTCCTAGTTCGAGTGTGAAACCCTCATTGTCTCATGGAAAAGGTGGTGTGGAGGATAGCTCTCTGGGGACTGGTGGTGAGGTTCCTTCTGGTGATGATGGTGTTGAGAATACCTCTGTTGGGGAACTTATTCCCGGGAAGGTTGGTGTGGTGGAGAACTCCCCTGCGACTGGTTTCAAGGTTCCTAAAGAGGTGGGTGCGCTTAAGAGTGCACCTGTTAGTGATATTAATACTGGTGTGAATGAGCTTTTGAATGGGTCCAGGCCTATGGAGGTGCAGGGGATTGAGTCAGTCAAGCATTCTCAAGATTTTTCTCCTGTTGAGAGGGTTGTGAAGATGGAGCGATTGGAAGTGTTAGAAAATTTGAGTAATTTTCCTGACAAGGAGTGGATTAAGGTGGATGTGGTTGAGGTCAAGGACTCCCCTGTTGAAGAGGATGAGGAGTAGAATTTGGAGCGTTCAAATGCCCCTGATAACCTAGAGCCAAATGATATGCCTCTTGTCAACTAGGACGATGTAAATATGAGTATGTTCTGTAAGATGGCCGAGGATGGTACGCGGAATTTTCTTTCTCTGATGAAGTGGTTGTTTTCAGAGGTGAAGGAGCTCAATATCCAAGTGAAAAATTGGCAGGATATTTGTGTGGCTATGATCTGAGGCAATCAGAAGGAATGGGCTATAAAAGGTAAAGTTAAAACTATGAATGTCATGCTGGATAAATTAGTTGTTGATGTTGATCGCCTGGGGGTTTCTCATGAGGAGAGGATTTCCTCTTTGGAAATGATGGTCAATAAAATTTTAGAGGATAGAGTGGCGAGTATTGAGGATAGAATTGGCAAGATGTCGGAGGATTTGAAAATTGTGGTTAATATCAGCAATAATTCTTTGAAGACCACTACTAAGGGTTTTTCCATTTAAACGAGAAAGCTCTAAATTGGACTGGTAAACCTCTTGACTTGGGTGAATTGGAGAAAGTTATTGATGAGGTTAATTTCTTGAACCAAGTGGAGAAAGTTGAGGATTCTGCTCCAGCGTTGGAAAAGGATGTGTAGGTCGGACCGTGTCTTAGGACAAGGAGTAAGACTACAAGGAGGGTTGATGTTTCTTTTGATGTGCTTAAGGATGTTGTGGATATGCATGAGGAGGTCATTAAGGAGAATATAGCCTCGGTGAATGTCTGGGATAAAATGTTGTAGCTAACGCTTTACTTTTTGTTGGTTCAACCTGTGTGCTGATGTTTTTTGTTGTTGGTTTGCTGAAGAGTTGTTAATGTTTTATCTTTTGTCAGCTTTTGGTTTTTTGGGCTGCTGGTTTTAGTTGCTTAGTTTCTATTGCAGCTTGTCATCTTTGTAAAGGGTTTCAAGGCCCTTCAAAACCTGATTTTCCTTATCAAAAACAAAATGTTAGTCAAATTTTATTTTATTTTTTAGATAGAATAAAAAAATGAAGGGTGGTGCAATGCATTATCTAGGTTATTCCATTAGTTCCATCAACATAAATTTGAGAGAAGCAAATGGGAGAAATGAAAAGCATTATAGGCAATTGCAGTGGCTAATTTTTACTTCATGAGATTATTTGTTCTAAAATATGGCAATTGCATGTAATGAAACATGGATGTCAAGTGTAACAACTCTTGCAGGCACTTATAATAATCAACATTAGAAATCAAGAACGAGCATTAAAAATAAGTTAGTGTTTGAGCATATGAAAGCCAAGCAAGACAAGAGAATCAAATTGAAACATTTCCCAAATCTTTACTCTTTTCTACCTAAAAATTCCAAGAGAGGAAAATACAACGAGCTCTTTGAAGGATTTGAAGCTTCATCTTGTTGAGCTCAAACAATAGAATCAAAATTTCTCAAAAGTGATTTCAAAAAATTTCTTAAATACAAGGAAAGGAAGTTCCCAATTTGAGTCTCGTCCCCCACCATATTTTAGTGTATTGATGAAGTTGATTTGGAGCAATGTAACGATAACACGTACCAAGTGAAGATAATTATTAGTGTGTACATAGATCTAATTCAATGCCCAACAACTCTACTAATGAAACTATTGGAGCAATTGAGAATAGAGCAATTATAGCACCTTTGAATCCATTCCCCACACAAGCATTATGATTCCATGCCACTATTCTCATAGAACCCAAGAGTGAGTGATCGGATCCTTTCATTGTGGAATAGCTGCAAGGATAAATAAATGAATGCAATTGAAAGAACTTTGTCAATGCATAATAACATCATACTAAATGGCCTAAGTATAGATAAATACCATGATAACATTTAAAATTGAAATTCTATCATAAGGAGTGTTAGAAAAATAGAAAAGGGTGTTGATAGTCAACATAGATATTTCTAAACCAACAAAAACTAAAAATAGAAATAAAAATTGAAAGTGGTAAGTCCCACCAAGCGCACCAAATTATAAGCAAAGAATTAGAACAAAGCTAAGAATTAGCAATAATAATTAAAACTTTATTATAACTCCATGCAAACCTCTAATAGACCCTAAAGTGGATATGCTCTTGATTTTAATGTCCAATTTTTGTTGCTCGCTTGAACATGTATTGGTTCATAACCATAAACGAGCCCTATAAAATGAAGGATTTGATCTCAATTTATAGAAATTTGAGGAGGCAGATGAATGGAGCTAGGATTTGATCTCGGATCAAGAGTTTATCCCATTAAAGTTGGAGTGGATGTGGAGAGGTGGTAGCTATTAGTAGCTAATTAGCTCGTTTATTTATTCAATCAAATTATTTATTGATTTTAATCAATGAGTTAACTAATTTAATTTAATTTAAGTTGTCAACTAATATTTTTCTTTTGAAGATTGACTAATCTTAATTGATTGGAATTGTTAACTATTTTGAACAATGGATTAACTTATTTGATTTTATCATTTTTTTACTAAATTATTTTTAGATAATAAATTTATTTATTTTTTAATAAATGTGGAAAATGATTTATTAAAATTAGTGAAACAATAAAATATTATTTAATTAATTTAATATTAATAAAGTGGATTAAAGGAGGGGAGCTATGGAAGCTAACGGTCGACTTCTGGAAGCTGCAGTGACTAGGGTTTCACCTGGTTCGAGCCTTGAGGGAGAGGATTTGCAAGAAACAATTGGTGGATCTCGGCACAATGGAGTCTGCAACAGAGAAAATGATCGGCGGGGAAGCCAAACAAAAAACGGTGCGCAAAAATCACAAAAAGAGAAGGAAGCAAAGAAAACAGGCCCTAGCAGAGACGGCCATGTTGCAGATGGGGGAGACGTATTAGCGCATCGAAGCCAGAAGAGAGAGCTTCTTGTTGCTCGCGTTTTAGGAGGTGATGGTTTTAATAAGGGGTCCAAAGCAACTCAGACTAGGGGAAATCAATCAAGACCATCTCAGTCATTGAAGCTATCAAACAAAATCTCAATAGGAAGGGGAGGAGGGGATTCTGGCTTACCTCTATCATCAAGATCAATCACAATGGAGCTAGATGATGAGCTCGAGCAAGAAGTGTTATTTAATGAAAAAGTTTTTTCTGGGTTGGGTCTAATTGGAAGATTCAGGGGATTTTGGCCAAGCTTGACAGACCTCCACCGGTGGATTTCTAACCATTGGAAATAGGTTTTAGAAGGGTATGTCCAAATCTATCCCATGGCTAAAGGCTTTTTCATTGTTGTTTTTGAAAAGGAGCAGGATAGAAATAAGATCCTTTGTGACTACTACTGGGATTGGGAAGAAAAATATCCATTGATGTTAAAGCCATGGCATCCTGCTTTTAATCCATCCACTGAAGTGTTTGAGAAGGTTCCTATCTGGGTGAGACTTCCCAACTTTCCCTTGCAATTTTGGTTTGATTCCTACTTAGAGGCAGTAGGGAACTCTTTAGGAATCTTTTTAATGGTGGATGAAGGGTCTTCAAACCTTCTGCATTCGACCTTTGCCCGGATTTTAGTGGAAATGGACGTGTCAAAGGCACCTCTAGAGGAGATACAATTAAAAACTTCGAAAGGTTGTTGGGTGCAGCCCCTGGATTATGAAGGGATACCCTTTAGGTGCAGAGTTTGCTTTAAAACTAGACATTTGGTTGCTCAATGTGTCAAACACAGAGCAACCAAATCAGCATGCTGGTGGAAAGGTGTTGGCCGCCAGCACTATACAGTGGAGAAAAAGGAAGAGAATCAAATGAGCTCTCAGGAGAAAAGCAGGGAGGTAGGGGGTCAAGAAGGCAAGGTGTTGGTGGAGGAAGGTAGAAGGGAGGATTAGCAACAAAATGGAGATATCCTAGCACAGGAAGGGGATTCGAATGTGAACAAAGACAATACTCATGTCTACAATGGAGGTGAAAAGGAGTTGAATCCAAAAAATTGGGCAACGACACCCCAATGCCGAGAGAAAAAAGGTCCAGTGAGGTCGCAAGAGAAAGAAATAAGGAAACGAAAAGTTGATGAACAAAGTCAACAAACAAATGGAAGTTGGTGTTGCAGGGAGAATTGCTTTGTAATCTATTTTTATTATTAATAAAATCACCTCTATTACCGACCCAAAAAAAAATTAATAAAGTGGATTAATTAATGTAAGAGGAAGTATTTTAGTGAACAGTTATTGTAAAATGTCAAGATGAGAGTGGTGGTATGGAAATGAGTGTATGCAAGATTTCAATCTACAATCCACATGAGATTATACTACAATGTCAAAATTCTCTTCAAGACATGCAATATGACAATTGTAGACACGTAAAATCATCCACATCCTAACCACGCCCAATTCATCTATGTATATCCCCCTCCAACACTAATTAAATAAAATCAATTATTTAATTAATTGTTTTGATTATCTTCCTAGCATTAAATAAATGAATTACAATCATTTATTTAATTGATTAACTATTTCTCTCTTTCCTCTATAGTCTATCCTTAAATAAACTCATTTATTTAATTAAATTAAGTTCACCCTTCATATCCCAATCGTCCAAAATTTAAATAATTATAAACTATTTATTAATTCATTTTCTTCTCCATCAAGCCAATTATAATCCGCTTGCACATTCCTAAAAATGATTTTAAGTCATAGTCAAACTTATACATGTTGTGCATGCACATGGCCTATGTTTCCCAATTCTCCAAAAATCTTTTTATGCAATCTCATCAATTCATTTTATTAAGAAAATATTAACCCTTCAAAAAACCAAAAAAAATTGATCTTCCAAAAAAAAATATCCTTGTCATCCATCATTTTCCAAAAAGATCTCAACTATCAAATATCCTTGAATCATGAAGCTCATTTTGTGCACCAATTGTAAGGTGCCACTTAAAGGCATCTCATGATTTCAAATCTTTCGATCAATCCCAACCCCTTGATCTCCAAATCCAAACCTATCCATTGATTGATCAAAAATTTGTAAATGACACCTCTTCTAAGCCATTTGAACAAGACATCCATGAATGAAAAGTTATGTTGTTAGAGTGCACATCCACATACCATCAATTCCACATCCAAAATCTTGAGCAAATACACACTCATAGTCTGCAACAATGAGCCTTTGAAAGGCGTGTTTGGATTCTTTCAATTTCAATGCACTTGACTCTTAAATGAATATAACAAATGAGTGTGAGGTCAACATTTAAATTTGTATGTTTAAGTCTTGTTTTTGTGTCTCTTGCTCTCTTAATCACAAAAATAACTAATGTGCACACATGGAGGTTTATGCACACCTCACAAGGTATGTGACAAGGATGCATCAAATGACAATGGTTCGTTTACATGAAACATGGGTGTGCACAATTATTTTAAAGTAGACACAAGTTTCAAGGTATGCATGTGTGTGTGCAAGGATATGGCTTGAGGATTTGATAGTGAGATAGTTGTCTTCATGGATTTGTTGTTGATTGTTGACATCTTTTCAATGCATGATTTCAAATTTGTTTGCTAGTTTTGAGTTTCTCCAATGCTATGCCATTTTGCATTGTTTCAAGGTATAGTATCCAAAGGTAGGAAAGGATACACCTCACATGAGACTGAAGCTTACACAATATTGGGAGATGCACTTGCTCACAAAGCTTACATAGTGGAGGTAGAAGAGAATTTAGATGTGGCAAGGCATTGCAGAGTTCAACATTCATGGGTACTTCTTCCAATGTTATGAAGATGGAATAGATTGTGTACCAAGAGGATGTTGGCACCAAAAATAGACATTTCAATAAACATCTATCATTAAAGAACTTTGAAATTAAATTGACAATTATTTATCAAATCTCATATTTTGAGAATGCTTGTGCAAAGAGGTTGCTTGCACATAAAGCAATGTAATTATCTAAGTTTAGCAAAACCATGTGTGTGAATTTGCTTACACATGAAGTAATGTGTATTATGGATAATTGTATAACGTATTGTAAAAATAGAAGCACTTGTGTCTATAAAAGCATGTCTCCTATCCATATGACATATAGAAAGAGACTTGTAAGAATCCATATTTGTGGTATTGCACAAATTCTCTTAATTTGCTAATTTAAATGTTTGCATCCATAGCCTAAGGAATCAATATTGAGTATTCAAGTATGTGTGCACTTTAAGTGAGATTGCCCCTTTAGGATTGCCTAATTCCACAAATTGATAAGTTGACGTGCAAGTATTCAATGTTTAAGCATCAAGGTGGTTGTCCACGCGAGGAAAAACATGTTCAACAATAATTAACGCTATGAAGATTGCTCAATGTAAAAGCAAAGTATTCAATTTATAGGGAAGAAAGTTTACATTGCAATTGATCTTTTTCTAGCTAGTATATTTTTCTTAAATATGATTCAAATTCTTTAAACTTGCAATAAAAATAAACTATGACTAATTGTTTAGATTTAATTACTAGTTTTGTACTAATCTGCTTGCTAATATGATTTTTCACAAAAACAACCATAGTAAATTACTTTCAAATTAATCCAAGTAAACTAAGTACAAGAGTTGAATTTGCACTAGAACTAGGAAATGAAATGAGGTTAGTGAGAGCATGTCTGGTTAAATGATTGTAAAGGCCTAAAGACAATTGAAAGCTAATTGTAGGAAGTCTTGGATTGTTGAAAAAGCATTTTAAAAGTCCATGTTTCTAGCCACAATCGTCAATGTCCCAAGGGGTGTGCTAATGTCCACTCGATCCACTCTAGGAAGCTAGTGTCTTGTGCACAAGCACACACATCCTTTGCACTCATCATAAAAAGCATCTTGTATCGATGAACACTTGCCTCTCACTACAACACTTCTTCTTAAAATCAAATTTGTAAAGGATAAAATAGTGTGCTTAGATCACATTTAGGAGTTTGCCTCAATCAAGCCCCCAATATCATGTTTCAACATGAAATAGTTGAAGAGTTGTAATGTGTTATCATATGATGATGGCGTATGGAGCTTCAACAATGGAGGTGATGTGTGTAGCAATGCAGGAAAGTGTAAGTGCTAAAGGATGAAGGGAGATGATTAAGTAGAGGATCCCTTCCATTTTGGGAAAGTTTCCTTAAATAGACATGTTTGGGTCCCAATTAATTGTTAGAAAATGTGTTAGGATTAGCGTTGGCAAGGTAAATGACTATTTGGTAAGAAAACATGATTTTGAATTGCATGGGAAACAAGCACAAGCACTAGCATCCAAGGTGATTGAGAGTTAGAAGTCATGGGCAGAAAGAGAAGTTTGTTTTTGGTGAGAGATGTTTTGAGATGGTGTGAGCTATGAGACAATCCAAAACATCTATTCATCTTAAGTGCTCAACTTATTTCTACTCTTAGATCGAGTTGTTCTCTATTTTTCCCTTCATAATTACAATTGTTATTCATTCTTGTTATTTTGATTATTTTGTGTAAACATTGGAAGCATTTTGCCCAGTGGTAACTATCATTGGTCAAGATTAGAGAGATCTGATTTCATTTCATTTAAAAATCCTTTTAGAGGGTGTTGGTACAACTACACCCTGGAGAGAAAGTTATTATGAAGCGACCTATGTACACTCGTAATGGAGTGCTCTTCAAATTAGGAGGGAAGCTCCCTGGTTGTGCTTTACAAAATGCACCTGCAAAGGGAAATAAACTAAACTAATTCCTGTCTTTTTGTTTCAGCTGTAGAGGTACAAGGCTTTCTCGAAAACTATATACGTTGCAGCTGAGAATTTTCTCTGGTTTCGCAGATTCACTAACTACAACTAAACTTAATTCTATCCAGTTTCCTCAAGAAAATTAGAGCATGAGAAAACGGAGCAAGGTTATGACTATCAGACGATAAACGCATTCAGATTCTCTACTTGAAGGCAAGGTGGCGCAACTATTATCTCAATCTGAACAAGTTTATTAGGCACTAAACAGATTTGAGAATTCACAATGACAATCTTATGAAACCCTATGTGGCATAACATTCAATCAGCATAGTAAAGACTCGCAAAACAGCTTTATCATCAAAATCTTATGAAACCTTGTGTGGCATAACACTCGATCGTAATGATAAAAGATTCACAAAACAGATTTATCTAAACTAAGAGAAGATTTACCATGACAACTTTATGAAACCCTATGTGGCATAACACTCGATCAGCATAGTAAATACTTCACAAAACGGTTTTATCATTACAATCTTACGAAACCCTGTGTGGCATAACGTTTGATCATAACAATAAAAGATTCACAAGACAGATTTATCTAAACTATGGAAAGAATCCACCATTACAATCTCTTGAAACCCTATGTGGCATAACAATTAATTGCAATAGCGAAGACATGAACAAATACCAAAAGAGCAATATTGAGGGCAAGGTAGGCGGCATATATTTCTCTCTCAAGCAAAAGTTAATTACAAATGAGCAAAGCTCTTATTTATATACATCAAGGTGTAGGAACCCTAAAATCACCTTGTGTTAACTACAGTTCTCGCAATGCATGCAAGTCATATTAACCCTAATGAAGTAAACTATACAGATTAAGCGAAGCTACCATCAGATTAAGCTGGTACAAATAACCTAATTGGACAATGTGCAAGCATGCGTCCTTATTTAAAACAAAGCTAATGGCCACTACTTGGTTAGCTGGAAACCTAACCTAACTCACATTGATAATTCCAAGGATGAGATAAGCATGTAATTAAAAGTCCAGCAAAGTGGAGAAGAGTCAAGTTAACTGCTGCTCAGGACTCAACCCTCGAAACTAACTGCACGTTCCAACTGACAGATCACTCCATGTCAACTCGATCTAACACTTCGACCAAGAACTCATCGATCTCTCTGTCATCTGGCACTTTGATGCTGCTAAAAATAACAGTCTGTTTCTTTAGTTCTCTGCCACTTTCGGTAATTGTGTGCACACCATCTTTACATTCTTCAGTCGCCTTTCTCAAACTGGCTGCAATTACTGAAACATTCTCTAATTTAGGCGCCATAGGTTCACCTTCAAGGCTGTCACAAATCAGCTTCTCGAACTCTGCTTGAACTTTTTCCAACTCGATATACGTGCCATCTTCGAGAAGATAATGACACGGAATCTGAACAACGAAGCCACTGACAAGTGCAAGTACTCCAACCACGTCATCCTTGAGTGAAAATAACTTAGAAGAAATCTTCTGACAAATTTCTGTTCTGAGAAGATGCTGCTCTCTCCAAGTGAAAACTTTATCTTGATCTTCAACCTCCTCCAAAGCATCGCATGCAACTGATAACTGAGATACAAGAACACGATCCTTTGCCAAACTCTCTGCAACTGCAATATCCAGCAACTGAATACCCTGACGGAGTTTATGTGCCTCACTCCTCAACTGATACAAATCTGCAAGAAGAGTTTTACCAGCAGCAACTAAACTTTCAATCCAGTCGTCCAAAAGTCTGCCATGACTGACTAACTGATCTAATTTTCGTTTCTCTGTAGGTGTGTGCTGAGGAAGAACAGGTGCTCTATTTGGATTCCCATGAACAAGATCAGAAATGTATTGACGAAGTTGACTATTTTCAGCTTTGAGTAAAGCCTTATCTTCTCCATCCTTCGTGATACGCTCTTCAAGATTATTGGTAACAATCTTAAGAAGAGTTACATCTGTCTCTCGTGTGGTCCTGCCAAGATTTGCCTTAGTAAATGTAAAGTCACCCACTTCGACTTCGTCTAAGCTTTTGCCCTCTGGAGGCACTACAACTTCAATAACGATCTCTGATTCAGGAGTCTTTTCAATGTGCACTTGTTTCTTTATCTTTTTGTTTGATCTCTTCTGATAAGGCTCACCAAATTCAGACAAATCAAGGTTGTATGATGGTTCACGCCTCTATCTTCCCAAAGACTTTTCGAGCCAACAAGACTGAACAATATTCTCAATTCGCGGAGAGACGGTCCCTGATGTATCAACTTTACATGGTGGTGATTTGTCTACCGATCTACTTCGAATTAGTTGAAATATGCTAACCAATTTTTTTGAAGAAGTAACACAAAATAACCAGCAATAGATGATTGGATTAGCGTTAGCCTCAAACTAAAATCTGAACTTGAATGGAAGATACTGAACTTGAATTGAAGAAACTGAACTTGAATGGAAGAACTACTCAACGTCAAGAATGTGCACTCAAGATCCCACTGAGGGCGAGGTGCTAACATATGACGGAGTCTAAGAAATTGAAATTATAAACTGTTAGGCGGATAACCAGCCATGAGAAACAATTCCACACTACCACCAAATAGTGGGGGGAAAAGATTACAATAGAAAGCAATTCATCCGCTGCGGCGGGCATCCACAATGCTGTGGGGATTCACCACTATGAAGTGGGTATAAGAGTGTTACAAATAGATTTTCCACACTGGCGGTAAACCATCTAGGGGTAATTTAATGATAAACAGAAAGTAAATTGCAGAAATGAAAGAATGGTTGGATTAGTAATGCTTAATCTCAACCTTACAAATAGAACTCTGCAAATTACTAAGTACAATTGATAAAGAATGAACCTTAGATACAAGTATGAACTTCTACAATGATATAACACTCAAATACTGAAGTATAAGCCAAAAAACTGGAAATTGCAACAGTCTGATATAAAAATCAGAATTCTGGAAATTATAACAGCAGACTGTGAAACAGTAAAATATTCATAACTCACTCGTTTCACCTCCGAATTGACTGAAATCTTTTGCAAATGTTTCTCAAGAGGTAGGCGCCCAAAAACCAAGCACCAAACAGCAGCATCTTCAACTTATTTTTTAACTTGCACAATTCCCAATGCATATGAGATGGTACGGCCCTCAAAATCTTCAAAATTCTTCAATCTTTGATGCTCAATCTGCTAGTCTGAAGTTGAGAAGCAGCAATGTAGCCAACTAGGTGTTATATTGCAAACACGAAATTGGATGAGAGGCTAGGAGGTAGACTTCCTCGAAGCAATTTGTCAATTGTCATTTCGACAGCATAACTTTAGCATAATTTTCATGGATCCAAATGCTGGAGCAAAAGCCTTCAATAAATAAGAGCTCACCAAAACTCTTCAATTGCCTGAGAAGCAGCTCAAAAGACACAAGAGACCTTTCCCATTCCCAAAGACCAATCAACTTCTCAAGTGGCGTCCCAAAAGCCTCCAAGAATTTCACTTTATTCAAATAATATAAAAGTGGCGTCCACTTTTGCTCAAGGAATAAAGTTCTTAATAAAATTAATAAAGCTCTTTATGAAGGCATACCCTTCATGGCCCCACTTTTAAAAACAACTTAAGTTATCTCCTTAGGCCAAGGGGGTGTCAACAGTGAATTAAAACATAATGCCTTTAATTAAATATTTTTCACCAAATAAAGCTCTTTGAAGACCAAGCCAAAATAATAACAACTGCTCCAACTGAGAGGGACTAAGAATGGACAACTGCAACTGCCACAACTAGCATTTACTAAAAATAGTAAATAACATGAAATACCACAAAACTCCAAGCCAAGAAACCCTAATTTCACCTCATTCCAGTCTAGGTTAGAATGGCTGATGAATCAAAAGAAATATGGCCCAAAATGGGGACATTACATTAGTGTCTGGGAGCTCCCGAGAATCTATCCTTCGATAGGCTGCTCATATGAGAAGCGAACTAGGAGGAGAGTGAGATCACCGAGGCTCGATCACGAATCATACCTAGGACACCGAGGTGTTTCTCAATCTGTTTCTGCTTCCTCTTACGAGTAGCTCTCTTCCCTGTGTTTCCACTGAGTTTAACCCCTTCAGGAGGTATTATAATGGCTTTAACTCTAGGTCTTGCTCTAGAAGTAGAAGGCAATGACGAGAAATCCTTTGGCGGCTCTGCTACAGGAACTGACTTCCGTGTTCGTTTGCTCTCCAAGAATAACTTGCTAGTCTTGATAACTGATCTAGAAACCTCTTCAATAGAAGTATTCTCCTTAGCATACCAATCAGGTGAGCGAAGTGGCTGCCTAGCAACTTGATCCTTAACATAAGAATTGAGAAGAACTTCTCCATCATCATCCGACAAACCATCAACATCTTCTGACAAGTAATCAGAAAGCTGTCCAACAGTAAGTCTACAATAATGACGACGACGAACCTCGAATTCATCTTCACAATTTGCCCAGAAATCTTCAAGTGCTGGCGCATGTGCAATCCCTCTCTCTAACCGATTTGCATAATGACCGAGAGGATCATAGGAACGTCTCTCAGTATAAGGCTTGAATTTGAACCTTTCTATCTCAGTAGACATACGCCTGGCATCTGTTGCTGCATCACATGTGAAAATTCCCAATGAGAATGGAAGATTTGCCGCAGCCTTATGACGACTACGAAGAAAGAAGTGAACGTGCTGCATTTGCCTGAGGAACTCCATAAAGACAATCTTGTCTGACGGATATCTCGGCAACATCAGAGGCTCTCCAGCATAACCATAAACTCGGAGGTACGTGAAAGTAGGAAACTGTATGAACCAATCTGCCCAAGTCTCCATTGCTGATTTGGCCTCGGCTGAAATACGAATGTGCATCTCATCATCAAGATCCCTCACGGTTCTCATGGCAAAGTGATCATTCACCCCTCGGAAGTCCTGCTCAGACTGAGAAAACTCTAGCTGTGGATAATACTCATGAATACGCTGAACACCGAGAGTACCATTGGTTTTTAGAAGTCTGTAGCTACCTTGAAATGCAACCAAGTAGACCAAATAGGATATCATATGAAACTCGTGATACTTGAGAAAGTTAGTAATTTGCTGGTGTAAGCAATCACTAATCAACATAGCCTAGTCAAAACGCTCTGTGCCATCAAGGATTCTGGTAATCAGATAGAACATCCATGGACGGAAAGTATTAGCATCTGATTGACCGGTAACTCGGTTGAGTAAGGTTATCAAAACAGCAACTTCCCCTTTAAATTCACCACGACCAACCTTCTTAGGCAAGTTAGTTTTCTGAATTGTCAACCATTTCTGAGCAACCTTTCTCTGTGAACGTTGATGATCAGCATCCCATATCCTCTCACAAGCTTCAAGATCAACAGTAAAGTTATCTGAGCGAGGAGAAATAGCAAAACATTTCCTCTATGTCCTTGACGGGCGCAAACCACTCTTCCATCAACCCGATCTGATGCATGCGAAGGCAAATTATGTCTTAAGCTGAAACTGAAATCTGAACTCAAGATCCCGAAGATAGTAATAGGAATGGATGTGGCTACCCGACAACTTTAGGAGCGGCAAGATTCCTCATCAAATTGCTCCTGGCACCTTCTAAAGCACTTTCCAGTTGACCATTGGATAAACATGATTTGGTCGCGTTATCACGAGAAGTCTTGGAGTGAAATTATGTGTAAGGTTGAGATCCTGCTTGTAATCAATGAGATTAGTACATTTTGAAAATGATGACTTTTATTTGTAAGTCGGAATATACTTGAAGAACTTTACGAAAAACTCACGGACAAGGCTAAAATAGCCTCGTGAAAAGAAATTTTCAAAGTTTTTTACGGAACATGGGTTTTGTGCACAAGCCCCGAATTCTAAACAAACCAGGATAGCTGGATTCTCGAAAAAATGTGATTCAAGCCACAAAGAGATTCTCGGAAAAAGGCTCAAAGCTTCAGAATGAAGACTACGGGGCGATTTTCTCGAAAAAAAATCTAAGAAGTGGGTCTTGTTGCAAATGCTGAAATATGAGAACCCAGATGATCAAATTCTGAATATGTGTTGAATTACTCTGACATGCGAAGAAAGTACCTAAGGTGAGAAATAGAAGAAATAAGACAGAAGATAGAAAGTTTTGCTTGTTTGCTTCTGAAAAATCTGCAAATCTCTTCTTCGAATCTTGATAAAACCTGCATGCAAAGTGGAAATAAAGTCTAGAATTGACTTCCTCTGAACAATCTGAACTCGTTGCTTCGAAGAACGCTGAAATCGGACACCTGAATCACCTTAAGCTTGCTGGTCGCTCAAAAAGAATATAAGCTTCAGAGCAAAAGATGATGCAATAATGTACGCCATTCTTGAAATATATAGAATTTCATCATAGAAAATTCGCACTAAGCAAGGAAAGCTTAAAAAGTGCGCTTGGCTTCTAATTGGACCCTATTTTAGTTAACTGAAACTCGTACAAGCTCAATAAGTGGTTACGCATTAGGGTTACCCTTTCAAGTCTTCAGTTAAACTCATCATGCGATTTTAGCTTCAGTTAGCAACCTATATTAAATTCGCCATCTTCAACCTTGCTTTAGCTTCACAAACTTGAACTAAGGCGTTCCCTTTAGATAACTTCAGTTAACAATCCTGATTGAGATAAGGATTTCGCAATCTTCATGCAATAAATATGCTAAAAATAACGACCCTTTTGGAACTTCAGTTGGCCTTCAATAATGCGCCAACTTCACATGCTTTAATCAATAAAATTTAAATATAACAACCCTTTTGGAACTAAAGTTGCCATTCCCTTGAAAAGTGCGTAGCTTCACCAATTCATGCTTCACTTCTCAAACACTAAATATGGCGACCCTTTTCATGACTGAAGTTAACAACTTCAAATTCGCCATACTTCACTAAAATATGCTTCATGCTTCACAAATTAATGCTTCATCAAAACATGGCGTCCCTTTTGAACTTCAGTTGACACTCAATGAAGCGCCATCTTCACCAAAATCTTCACAATTGCAACCAAATTCGCCATGCATGTAAACTTCAGTTGACATTCAGTGATAATCTTCAGTTAACTCAACATGCAATCAAGTTAACTCAACATGCAAGGTAGTTAACTGAACATGCAAACTAGTTAACTCGACATGCAAACCGGGGAAGATCACTCCACGCATAATATACGGTAATCAAGATGACAACCTGTAATCGTTCACTTAACCGCAATGAACTCCGCCATATATTCATCTTCTAACTCACTTTCAAAATTCAATTTTGAACTTCGTTAATTCCGTGACTTAGCCAAATTTCATGAAAATTTAAGCTAAAACCTTCGCCGACTCTCGTTTCATCCTCTAACACCGGGTTGGATCGACTTCTCCGGATATTGGCCGATGAGATATCTTTCCGATCTCGACGAGACAAGCAATGGGTAAAGCCGAACGTGAATACCTGACATTATTTCGAATATTCAAATCAATGTAAAGAAGGCATTAAAGGCTTGAAAAGCTTAGGCGCCTTTTCTCAAAAAGTCGCTTTTTCCTCGATATTTGACTAAGATTTGACCCTAATGCTTGATCTACCGCCTTCAAAGAACTCGCATTCACCTCTAACTGGAGCAAGCGCGGCTCGTGGAAGCCTCGGGAACAACAAATGAGATAAACGCCCGGATGGCATTCACCAAAACCTACATCTAGCACCTCAAAAGATGGGCGCTTTTCTCCAAAAGTTTCCGCTTTTCTCCGTTGTTAGCCACAATTCTCGTACTTCTCTCGCTTTATTGTGATTCTCCGTAACTCTAAACAAAATAGGTCCTTTGATTAAAGCTTGATAGCCTACCGCTAAGCCGACGCGGATGATTCGAGCAAATGTCTCATAAGGTGACAAACCCTAAAAACAGGATCTGGGTCCCTAAAAGATAGGGCGCCTATTTGAGAATGTGCTCCCTTCTCCAGAGATAGAAAATTTTGATGATTTTCGTTCAAATTTTCATTTTCCTTAAATCTCTTCAGCAACAGACTGGCATAGTACTGACACCAACTCCATATTCGAAAACCCCAAAAACGACCATTTGACATCACTCAAACAAGAATATGACTCAATTAAGCAAAATGCCTTAGTGAAGCAAAAAAATTTGGTTTTGGGTACAACATTAGGCTCCATCTGGTGACCATGTCGGATACTTACGGCATAGGAGATCCCTAGAATCTCGGTGTTTCGTAAACCAGTGACTTTATAAGTTGGGCATATGGAGTTAGGAGTTACCTAATCACCTAAAACATTAAAAGTTCCTAAAAACTTAACCTAAAAATCACCTAAAACAAGACTACTTAAATCACCTAAAACACGACATAACATCACAGAACGGGGAAAAACATAACATAACGATAAAACATAAAAATACTTACAAAATATTTACAACATTCCTTCCCCGGAGGGTTGAAGTGCTTAAGATATTGCCCGCTATAAGGAAGCGGGAAGAGCCTTCCATCCTGATGTGAAAGAATATAAGTATTCTCTCCTACTGATTCATGAATCTGGAAGGGCCCTAACCATAAGGAATCAAATTTACCATGCATTCCTTTTGGCTCATGCCTTTTGTCCCACAAAAGGACTTGATCTCCAATTTGAAAGTCTCTGTGACGAGCTCTCTTATCAAAAATTCTCTTCACTCTTTCCTGGTGCTGAGTGATTTTATCAACAACCTCCGTCCTTTCCTCTTGAAGTTTCATCAGGAGCAAAATTCTCTTCTGAATAGGATCATGAAATTCTTCGTCTTCCACTGCTGATGCCAGCTGCAAAGCGGACAGCTCCAATGTAATAGGTAGAATAGCTTCTGTACCATATAAAAGTATAAAAGGCGAGGTGCCAATAGCTCTTTTAGGAGTTATACAATCAGCCCAAAGAACGTCATATAACTTAGTATGCCAAGTTCGCTGATTTGACTCAACCAACTTGCGTATAATTGTTACAATGTTCTTATTGGATGATTCGGCCTGTCCATTACCCTGAGGATAATAATATGATGAATGTGACAACATGATGCCGTGATCAAAACAAAAACTCAAAATCTCCTCTGACGAGAAACAAGTAGCATTATCAGTAACAATTTTCCGAGGAACTCCGAAGCGAGAAATAATATTCTCTTTTAGAAAGCTGCAAACCACTTCGGAAGTAGCTCGTTTAGTAGGAACCGCTTCAACCCATTTCGTAAAATAATCTATCGCTGTAAGGACAAAAACATGCCCCTTACTAGAAACTGGATTGACAGGTCCTACAAAATCAATACCCCACTGCTGAAATGGAGCATCTATAACAACTGGCCTGAGTGGAAAAGATGCCAATTTCACTTTACCAGCATTTTGCTGACATAGCTGACATTTGTACACCCAATCATATGCGTCACGAAACATAGTTGGCCAATAAAACTGTGCTCGTAGAATTTTAAATGCAGTGACCCTTGATGAAAAGTGTCCTCCACATGCCTGATTATGAAAAACTTCTAACAACCTTCGCTGCTGATCCTTTCCGACACATAATAGAAAAGTTCCATCAAGGCCACGCTTGTACAGAACGTTGTTAACTAGCACGAAATTTTGTGCTTTCAATTTCAATGTTCTTTTCTGTTGTTTGTCCATGTGACGTGGACATTCTCCATACGTTGAATAATACCATAGAGGTGTGTACCATTCTTCTGCAGAATTAACAAGACCAAAGGTAGGTCTTCTTCAACTTCTTTTTCTAAACCAATTCCACCATTGCTCTTGAACTTGCGATCTCCATCTTCCGCCAATAATCTACAAAGACCTTGCCCACGAACAAGTTTGGTCGGCTTAAACTCCAGATCATATTCTTGAACTCTCGCGATCCAATTCCCTCTTTTCGTACCCATCTCCTGTTGAGTAAGCACACTTTTGACTGCTGGATCGGTGACATACACCGTAGTGTGTGAATTCAAAAGATAAAATCTGAAATTCTTGACAGCTCTGACGACAGCATAAGCGTTCTTCTCGATCTGGGAATAACGCATCTCAGCATCTTTGAAATTAGCACTCATAAAAGCAATAGGAGATTCACCCTCCTCACTGAGTTTCTGTGTCAAAATGGCAGACAATGAATGTTCCGACGCATAACAATAAAGAATGAAATCCTTCTGAAAGTTAGGCCGAACTAACACTGGTGCATTTGCAATAGCTTCTTTAATCTTAATAAAGGCCTACTTGCCTTCGTCCGTCCACACAAAAGTAGACGTATTTTTCATCATTGCTGAAATCTCCTTCGTCAGCTCTGAGAAATCAAGTACAAATCTTCGGATAAAGTTAACTTTACCGAAAAAGGAGTGCACCTGCGTTTTACTTGTAGGGAGAGATAGGTTTCTGATTGAATCCACCTGATTCGGATCTATTCTAGTACCTTCTTTGGAAACGATATGACCAAGTAACTTGCCCTCCGTCACCGCAAAGATTGTCTTCTTCGGATTCAAAGATATTTTATGATACCTACATCTCTCGAACACTTTCACAAGGTGTGAAAAGTGATCACTCTGTTTATCTGAGAAAACGGTTAAGTCATCAAGATAGACGACTATGATCTTATTTCTAAGATCCCCAAACGCTAAATCCATGGCTCTTTGACAAGTAGCACCGGCATTGATAAGGCCGAAAGGCATCCTTTCATAAGCAAACGTTCCCCACGGCGTGGTGAAAGCTATTTTGATTTGATCCTCCTCAGCCACTGCAATCTGATTGTAACCAGAAAAACCATCAAGAAGCGATAGCATTTCTGATCCGGTAACTGTCTGCAATGTATGCTCCATGATCGGTAAGGGATAATTGTCCTTTAAGGACGATTGATTCAAGTTCCTGAAATCAACGCAAATTCTGATTTCTCCATTCTTCTTGCACACAGGAACAATATTTGCCACCCAGGTGGAATGATGAATAGGAAAAATTATTCTGGAGTCCACCATTTTCTGAATTTCCGCATAGATAGTATCTTGAATTCGCGGATTATAATGTCTTTGTTTCTGCCTGAAAGGCTTCACTTCAGACTTCAGCGGAATTGTGTGAGACAATTCAATGGGTGTGAAGACCTTTAAATCTTCATATGACCAGGCAAAAACATCCTTGTACTGCTTGAACAAGGCGATAAACCTCTCAGTTTCTTCAGAAGTACAACATTTTCCTAAATTTACAAACCGAGGCTTGTCTTCAGTACCTATGTTGACTTGACTATATTCTGATGAAGTATTCACCCCTGACCTCTTCTGATCTTGGATGTAACGATCATGCCTGTCAAAAATATCCTCTAAGGATACAAAACCTTTAGGAATCTGATTTCCTTTCAATTGTATGATTCCAGATTCTATAACCTCAGATTCTTCAGTAATTGACTCTCTGCAAGGAGTTGAGCTCCCTTCAAAGAACAATTCTTTGTAGTTGTCTCCCATGACGAGAAATTCTTTGATATCTTCATCATCACTGAAGACTTGCCAGTTGTCTGAATTATCAGGAACAGCTGGTCTGTAAATTAACTCAATAGCAAATGAATTCTGACGAAAATCAGAATTAGGCATAAAAAGAGCGGCTGAAACTGCAAGCGCATCAGATTTGCTATTGTTCATTCTTGAAATGTATTTGATATTAAATGCATCGAACCATTCGATTGCATTCCATACTCTCTGCCTGTAGTTTTGGAGACGATTCTTTCTCACGTGAAATCTCTCGATCTCCACCGCCATTTATCATCAGCCCGCGATCTCCTCCTCAACTCCTGAAATTGATCCCCATATCCTTTGGCGCTGGATATCTAACAAAAGCACTATATTCTAAAGATATTAGCAACTTCAAATTGCAACCATATGCAAAAGGATATAAAACCACTCGAGAATATATAATCACTACTCCCCGGCCTAACCTCGAAGCTCTAACAACCGCCATCAAACCGCATTGTCCACACCTTCGACTCTTCATCCGTAATTCGGTGGAAAGTGCAAAATTCTGACAATCATCTGTCACGTCAGACACCATAGCGTATGTGCCTGGACCCGTGTCTTGATACAACACTTGAGCATGTGGGTCCTGGGACTTTACCACTGTAAACTTTGATTTGGTTTCCGGCTCTAATTTGAAAGTACCTTTCTTCAATGGAATTGTAGCGAACGACCAATCCATCTGTATTTCTCCTCCAAGATCCTTGCAAAAACTTCTACTAAGTAACATCCCGTAACTGGTAGGAATATCAGCTACTAAGATAGTCATCATAATCTTCTTCTCTGGACATGACGCTAGCCTTACTTGCGCATCTTTAAGTTGACCAACTAACGGCACCGGTTTGGACTCAAGTGAATAACACTTTTCCTGAGTCGGGGTGCACGAAAGTCCCAACGCATTCATAATCTGTAAAGGCATTACGTTGTCCGAAGCTCCACTGTCAATTATGCAATTGCTCAGCTTGAAACCTCCTATATATAAAGATATATAAAATGGCCTCGGCTTCTCTTCTGCAAGAACTGAGGATTGTAGTAATGTCGGCTGAACGACATTCTTCTTTTTAAGAACGTTCAAGATCCTATCCAAACTGCTCTGGATGATCTTGTAAATACTCCAGCTGAGATATCTGTACCTTCGTCTTCATCATGGTAGAAACGATGTCAAAGCTTGCTGAAGACGTATCTAAAGCCGCTGGCAAGATATTTTCTTGTGAAGGTCTTTGATTGGAAGTAGAAGCTACTTCCTTTGCTTTTGTATTCAAATTCCGCTTTTCCTCTTCCTCCTTCTGTGCTTTGAAATGTTGAGCACGAGTGAACACAGGTGAGGTGATATTCTCATGATTCACTGCAAGAGAAAAACGACGGGATTCTTCTTCTTCTTCAATTACGGGTTCTCGATCAAAATATCTCGTTGCAGAGTCACCATCAAACTCGTCTGGCTGTGAAGAGACGACGTTTGAACTGGTGGGAATGAAGTCTGAACTAGGAACAGAATCAACAAATCCCATGAGCTGATTCATTCTTTGATTTTCCGAACAAGTAGCCCCGGTATGCTCTGCTGAATCATGGAATGTGCAAAAGACCGTAGCCTTTTCAGCTTCATTGTTTTGTCTTGGTTGTCCTTGCGGAAACTTCGACTTGAAATTATTATACGGCTGAAAGTTATTCCTTCTCGGCTGATATGCTGGTTGTGATTGAAAAGGTGGTGAGGGCAAGGCTGGTTGCCCTTGAAGTGGTGACTGTCGTTTTAGTATCGTCACCTCATTTGCTACCTTCTGTAGCAACGGATCGGTCGACGCTTGCATGAGCGGCCTGATCGAATCATCTTTCATCTTGCCGGTTGTAATCATAGTATCTTCAAGCTTGATTGCTTCCTCCTGAAGGTGTGTTAAATCATCTTCTTCGCTTATCTTCAGGAAAAAGGCAATTTCTGACGGCAATGCGTTAATGAAAGAACTCATCAAAATCTCATCAGATGGATTCAAAGTGTGAGAAAGACGTGTAACAAGGCGATTAAACCTTGCCACGAATTCTCTCATCGGTTCATGCTTTTCCATCTTCGAATTTGAGAGTTGTGCAAATAATCTATGATTGTCTTCGGCAGGCTTGAATCTTGCCAAAAACTTCTCGCTCATGACAGCCCAACTGGTGATAATTCCTGGCTCAAGATTATTGAACCAATCTGCTGTGTTGTTTTCAAGAGTCTCCACGAAAAGACGAACGGCGATGTCCTCATGTCCAACATGCAAAACGGAACAAGCCGCCGTGAATGCTGATAAATGTTCATCTGGATGTTTTGAACCATCGCCATGAAATCTCGGGAAAAACTTGCGTGATCCCTTGGGCAATTCATGATGTCCTGGTAAAGCCAACGGTCCAATATTGTCGCCCCAAGGCAAGGGGACTGGACGTCTTGCGTTTCTTGCATTACGACCGTTGTGATCTTCACCATTGTTGTTGTTGTTAATAATACGTTCACCCATCTCTGCAATTGGAGTGGGAGATTCTTCTTCTAAGATTTCTGACTCAGTAAACTGATCAGGAGCTTCTTCAAAAACAGGATCTGGCTGTATAGGAGGATTTCTTCTCCTTCTTTTAATGTAAACTTGATAAGCCAGGATGCTTAATTCCACGCGGGAGGTGGCAAGACTGGTCTACCTGCTGCAAGATCTGCTTTTTCTTCTTCTTTATCCAGAGTAGTAGCTGCGTTTCTCCACTGAGATGAAGATGTATGATTTTCAAACATAAACGTGCGCAAGCTATTGATGATATCTGACTGTTCTGCTTCGATTAATGCTAAATTCAGCTGAATAACAGGCGGACTTAGTGCTGGTTGTTGAACTGGAGCAGTAGGACGCCAGTTAGTCATATCCGTGACATGAAGTTTTCAAGGCCTCGTCCCCCACGGTGGGCGCCAGAAAAACTGTTGGCGTAACAAATAACACCTCTGGAGTAGAAGTTGTTATAAACAGCCTATGTACACTACGCAATGAGTGCCCTTCAAATTAGGCCTCGCTGTGCTTACAAAAAACAATTCCAAAGGAAATAAACTAAACTAATTCCCCGCCTTTTGTTTCAGTCAGTAGGAGGTACAAGGCTTTCTCGAAAACTATATACGTTGCAGCTGAGTTTTCTCTGGTTTTGCAGATCTACTAACTACAACTAAACTTAATAACTTAAATTCTATCCAGTTTCCTCAAGAAAATCAGAGCATGAGAAAATGGAGCAAGGTTATGACTATCAGACGATAAACGCATTCAGATTCTCTACTTGAAGGCAAGGTGGCGCAACTATTATCTCAATCTGAACAAGTCTATTAGGCACAAAACAGATTTGAGAATTCACAATGACAATCTTATGAAACCCTATGTGGCATAACACTTAATCAGCATAGTAAAGACTCGCAAAACAGCTTTATCAATGACAATCTTTATGAAACCCTGTGTGGCATACCACTCGATTGTAATGATAAAAGATTCACAAAACAGATTTATCTAAACTAAAAGAAGATTTACCATGACAACTTTATGAAACCCTATGTGGCATAACACTCGATCAGCATAGTAAATACTTCACAAAACGGTTTTATCATGACAATCTTACGAAACCCTGTGTGGCATAACGCTGATCACAACAATAAAAGATTCGCAAGACGATTTATCTAAACTATGGAAAGAACTAATTATTCATAACTAAACCCTATGTGGCATAACAATTAACTCCAGAATAGCAAAGACGATGAACAAAATACTCCAAAAGAGTAATATTGAGGGCAAGGTAGGCGCACATATATTTCTCTCTCAAGTACAAAAGTTATTTTACAAATGAGCAAAAGCTCTGGTTTATATACATCAAGGTGTAGGTAACCCTAAAATCACCACCTTGAGTTCACTACTACAGCTCTTGTAAATGCATGCAAGTTATGCGCCAAACCCTATCATTTAGGTGAAACTATACAGTTAACCGAAAGCTACCATCATGACCGTACAATAATCCTATTTGGATAATGTGCAAGTATGCATCGCCCTTATTTAAAGCAAGTTAATCGACACTCACCTCTCGCCTAACTGGAAACCCTAACCCTAACTCCTGTGTTGATAATTCCAAGGACGAGATAAGCATGTGTTAAGTCAGCAAGTAAACTCAAGACTGAAAGTCAAGTTAACTGCTGCTCAGGACTCAACCCTCGAAACTAACTGCACGTTCCAACTGACAGATCACTCCATGTCAACTCGATCTAACACTTCGACCAAGAACTCATCGATCTCTCTGTCATCTGGCACTTTGATGCTGCTAAAAATAACAGTCTGTTTCTTTAGTTCTCTGCCACTTTCGGTAATTGTGTGTACACCATCTTTACATTCTTCAGTCGCCTTTCTCAAACTGGCTGCAATCACTAAAACATTTTCTAACTTAGGCGCCATAGGTGCACCTTCAAGGCTGTCACAAATCAGCTTCTCGAACTTTGATTGAACTTTTTCCAACTCGATATACGTGCCATCTTCAAGAAGATAATGACACGGAATCTGAACAACAAAGCCACTGAAAAGTGCAAGTACTCCAACCATGTCATCCTTGAGTGAAAATAACTTAGAAGAAATCTTCTAACAAATTTCTGTTCTGAGAAGATGCTGCTCTCTCCAAGTGAAAACTTTATCTTGATCTTCAACCTCCTCCAAAGCATCGCATGCAACTGATAACTGAGATACAAGAACACGATCCTTTGCCAAACTCTCTGCAACTGCAATATCCAGCAACTGAATACCCTGACGGAGTTTATGTGCCTCACTCCTCAACTGATACAAATCTGCAAGAAGAGTTTTACCAGCAGCAACTAAACTTTCAATCCAGTTGTCCACAAGTCTACCATGACTGACTAACTGATCCAATTTTCGTTGTTCTGCAGGTGTGCTTTGAGGAAGAACAGGTGCTTTATTTGGATTCCCATGAACAAGATCAGAAATGTATTGACGAAGTTGACTATTTTCAGCTTTGAGTAAAGCCTTATCTTCTCCATCCTTCGTGATACGCTCTTCAAGATTATTGGTAACAATCTTAAGAAGAGTTACATCTGTCTCTCATGTGGTCCTGCCAAGATTTGCCTTAGTAAATGTAAAGTCACCCACTTCGACCTCGTCCAAGCTTTTACCCTCTGGAGGCACTGCAACTTCAATAACAATTTCTGATTCAGGAGTCTTTTCAATGTGCACTTGTTTCTTTATCTTTTTGTTTGATCTCTTCTGATAAGGCTCACCAAATTCAGACAAATCAAGGTTGTATGATGGTTCACGCCTCTGTCTTCCCAAAGACTTTTCGAGCCAACAAGACTGAACAATATTCTCAATTTGCGGAGAGACGGTCCCTGATGTATCAACTTGTGGTGGTTCAGTTGTCTCCGATCCTGCTTGAATTGGTGTCTCAGGCTCAGATTCTATGTCAATAGGCGAAACGTGAGGTGAACTAGGAAGTGAAACGTGGCTCAATCAATAACTCGCCTCTACCAGGAACTCCCGTGAATATTTTCAATCTGTTTCTCATTTCTTACTAGTAGCTTCCTTTCCCCGCGGTTTCCATCGAAGCTTAACCCTTCGTGATAGTATTATAATGGCCTTTGACTCGGTCTCGGCCTAGAAGTAGAAGGCAATGACGAAATCCTTTGGCGCTACAAGAACCCATCGTTCGCTTTGTTTCCAAGAACAACTTGCTAGTCTTGATAATCGGATCTCGAAACTTCTTCAATAGATATATTCTCCTTAGCATACCAATCAGGTGAGCGAAGTGGCTGCCTAGCAACTTGATCCTTGACATATGAATTGAGAAGAACTTCTCCATCATCATCGGATAGACCATCAACATCTTCTGATAAGTGATCAGAAAGCTGTCCAATAGTAAGTCTACAATAATGACGACGACGAACCTCGAATTCATCTTCACAATTTGCCCAGAAATCTTCAAGTGCTGGCGCATGTGCAATCCCTCGCTCTAACCGATTTGTAATGATCGAGAGGATCATAGGAACGTCTCTCAGTATAAGGCTTAAATTTGAACCTTTCTATCTCAGTAGACATACGCCTGGCATCTGTTGCTGCATCACATGTGAAAATTCCCAATGTGAATGGAAAATTAGCCGCAGTCTTATGACAACTACGAAGAAAGAAGTGAACATGCTGCATTTGCCTGAGGAACTCCATAAAGACAATCTTGTCTGACGGATATCTCGGCAACATCAGGGGCTCTCCAACATAACCATAAACTCGAAGGTATGTGAAAGTAGGAAACTGTATGAACCAATTTGCCCAAGTTTCCATTGCTGATTTGGCCTCGGCTGAAATACGAATATGCATTTCATCATCAAGATCTCTCACGGTTCTCATGGAAAAGTGATCATTTACTGCTCGGAAGTCCTGCTCAGACTGAGAAAACTCTAGCTGTGGATAATACTCATGAATACGCTGAACACCGAGAGTACCATTGGTTTTTAGAAGTCTGTAACTACCTTGAAATGCAACCAAGTAGACCAAATAGGATATCATATGAAATTCGTGATACTTGAGAAAGTTAGTAATTTGCTGATGTAAGCAATCACTAATCAACATAGCCCAGTCAAAACGCTCTGTGCCATCAAGGATTTTGGTAATCAGGTAAAACATCCATGGACGGAAAGTGTTAGCATCTGCCTGACCGGTAACTCAGTTGAGTAAGGTTATCAAAACAACAACTTCCCCTTTAAATTCACCACGACCAACCTTCTTAGGCAAGTTAGTTTTCTGAATTGTCAACCATTTCTGAGCAACTTTTCTCTGTGAACGTTGATGATCAGCATCCCATATCTTCTCACAAGCTTCAAGAACAACAGTAAAGTTATCTGAACGAGGAGGAATAGCAAAACATCTTTCTATGTCCTTCGGCTTGAGACTGCAAACCACTCTTCTTCACTAACCGACATCCGGACTGGCCGTGGAAGACGGCAGGGCCATACGCTTAATACGCGCGGCAATGTAACTCAAGATCAAAGATAGTAACAGGGATGGATGCCGCTGCCAGCAACCCGGAACGCTCAAGATTCCTCATCGAATTGCTGCTAACACCTTCTAAACTGCTCAGATTGACCACTGGATAAACATGATTTAGGTCCGTATCTGAAGTCTTGGTGAAATTATGTGTAAGGACTGATTTCACCTTGTAATCAATGAGATTGAACTGCATTTTGAAAATGGTGACTTTTGACTGTGAAGTCAATATACTTGAAGAACTTTCTTCAAAATTTCGACAAGTCTGGGGTAAAATAGCTTCAATTTTAAGCATACTTTTGCAGTTTTTCTGAACATGGGTTTTGTGCACAACCGGGCTCCCAACAAAACCCAGGTAACCTGATTCTCGGAAATGTGATTCAAGCTCATTATGCAAAGAGATTCTAAAAGGCCCAGCTCTCGTAATGAAGATTCACGTATGATTTCCAAAAAATCTAAGAAGTGGGTCTTGTTGCAAACGCTGAAATATGAGAACCCGATGAACAGATTCTGAATATGTGTTGAATTACTCTGGCATGCGAAGAAAGTACCTAAGGTGAGAAATAGAAGAAATAAGACAGAAGATAGAAAGTTTTGCTTGTCTGCTTCTGAAAAATCTGCAAATCTCTTCTTCGAATCTTGATAAAACCTGCATGCAAAGTGGAAATAAAGTCTAGAATTGACTTCCTCTGAACAATCTGAACTCGTTGCTTCGAAGAACGCTGAAATCGGACACCTGAATCACCTTAAGCTTGCTGGTCACTCAAAAAGAATACAAGCTTCAGAGCAAAAGATGATGCAATAATGGACGCCATTCTTGAAATATATAGAATTTTATCATAGAAAATTCGCACTAAGCAAGGAAAGCTTAAAAAGTGCGCTTGGCTTCTAATTGGACCCTATTTTAGTTAACTGAAACTCGAACAAGCTCAATAAGTGGTTACGCATTAGGGTTACCCTTTCAAGTCTTCAGTTAAACTCATCATGCGATTTTAGCTTCAGTTAGCAACCTATATTAAATTCGCCATCTTCAACCTTGCTTTAGCTTCACAAACTTGAACTAAGGCGTGCCCTTTAGATAACTTCAGTTAACAATCCTGATTGAGATAAGGAATTCGCCATCTTCATGCAATAAATATGCTAAAAATAGCGACCCTTTTGGAACTTCAGTTGGCCTTCAAGAATGCGCCAACTTCACA
>VDFB02340512.1:0-10261 GCA_007258455.2 Sequoia sempervirens | reverse complement strand
AAATCACCTGCCAAAACCAAATTAGATTGCAATCTGAGAACAAATGTCAAATTGAAACAAATTAGAAATGAAATGTTTTTGGTTGATGTGGATAGCCCTTTCGTCTGATATGCTCCTACATCACATGTCCTTTCCACCTTTTTATTACCATGTTAGCACGCCTATCACATATATTTACGTCACTCCAATAGCTATGGTACCATATGAAACAAGAACTACTCAATAATTAAGGGTAAATACTTGATATATATTATTCAATGATCATGAGATATATTTATACAAGAGAAAGTGTAGTTGTGTAACCACATAATAGGAAACATAACAAGAACTACATATATAGGTTAATGTAACAATATAATAACTACTACACTAACACATAGGCCACAAAGTTATCAAACCCAAGAGAATCATGAGGGTATTGTGACTTGAAAAGATTATCAACAAGGTAGGAATGGGATCCAAAGATGATTGTATTTTAGAATCTCCTTGGGAGAACGAGATAATAAATTTAGGATCAACAATGGTGCTATTCAAAGCACAAGAAGCCATAATTCAATAACTTCTTCTCACATGAACTTCACCTTCAAAACATTGGGTTGTGAAACTCATAAAGAAAGTATAAGTTTCAGGAAACAAAAATATTCCTAGATAGGAGAAAGTGATGACAAGATGGATATCTTGATGAAATGTTTAAATAATATAAAATGTTTTATTTTTATATTTTATAATAAAAGAAAAGAAAAGAATTAAGTGATTTATTTTCTAAACTAAACACAAAATGTTTGCAAATGCTGAAATAATATATTCAATAATATAATGAATTAACAAAGTAAATATATTATAGAATATATGCAATTAAATCATAAGATCTACAAATTTAAGCTACATTAGGTTCACAAAAATGTTTTGGATGGGGAAGAGGATCTAGACTAAATGAATAATCTAAATCAATCTTTCCACCCAAACGTTGGAACATAAACCCAACCAAGAGGTTGTGCTTAGCTATTATCCCTAAGGAAGATTGAAGTTGCTAGTTGGTGGCTTTTAGTTCCTTTGTTGTAAGTGCAAGGATTGGGGGATGATGCAATGAATTAGATTAACTATAACTAAATTGAGTAAATTTGATAGAATGTAGATGGTATAGTATAGATAGATAGAAACAAAAATAGATCTAGAAAGATGACACAAAGAGGCACCTAGCACAAAAGATTAGGGTAGATTCTTGGGGATGCTAGTGCATCACGTAGATATCGATGCACCATACAGTAGTTTAAAAGGTGCATAAAATTGGGTTTGTCAATCTATATAGATCTAGTGCAATCTACACACTTATGACATAAAGAATCAAAATTAGTGGTATGAGTATGGCCAAATAATTAATATATATCCTTATTTATCAATGATGAACTAGTAAGGACAAGAGATATGTTTTTAGGAGTCTCCAAATGAGTTGGGATGTCAAATCTTCTTTTCACCACAACAATCAAGATACCTATAAAATTGAGATAGGAAAGGGTTGTGATGTGTAGGGGCTTTACTCATTCAAACCCTATGTTGGTGTTCCCACCTTCACAATAGAAATGATGATGGTGATAATGAATGTGTTCTCACAATTTGCAGAGGAAAAATAAATAAAAATGATAATGATAAACAACACAATGATAGATTTTACCATTCATATATGAAATCCTTGTTGGATTGATGTAGCCACACAAATCACACACAAGGAGGAAGAGACTTCCTTGAGATCTTGCAACTATTAGTATATATGATAAGGAACATAACAATAATTATGATCAAATAACATCCAACGACACTTGGAAAAAGCTTCATTGTGATAAATGAATAAACATATAGAACATTGAATCAAAAATTTTAGTAGAATAACACTTGCAAACTTAAAAAGGCCTTAGAAGACTTTGAAGTTGCTAGGTGATGAGAGGGAGAGGGGGTCTAGAATGTCTATATAGGAAACTAAGCACATCCTCAACTAACCATCTGAGTGAGTCTGACAAACAAGGTTGTGTCCCTTAATGCAACAAGGCCACAATTTGAATTCAAACCTTTTTGGTGCAAACAACTAGAATGCTAGTGTGCCACACTAGTGAGGTATAATTTTCTCTCAAAGATCCTAGTAATAAAGGACTCAACCACATTTTCCATAAAGGTGATAAAGCAAGAACATTACAAATAGAATTAAACGCATACACCAAATTGAATGTCAAACCTAGCATGAAATTATAAGCAGTGATAATTTATGATGCTACATGAATGAGCCTTCTTAGTGCCATGAGATGATTGAATATGTCCTTTTTGAATCCCTTGATATGGAGACCAACCTTGAGAGGAGTTGGGAGTTAGAGGAACCCGAACAATAGCCATAAGAGGTATTGCTTGAGTGATCAAATAATACCTACACTTGAGCAACCTCAAGTGCAACTTTATTTATTGTACTTGAATTTGTAATAATATATTGGAACAAGGGATAGCTTTAGTGTAAAGAAAAAAATTTCAATCAACAATATAGCCAAAGAAGATAGGATTTTTTTTTATCTTTTTAGATACTAAAAATAATCTCTACCTTGAAAGCATGCTAAATATGATTGTAATTTAAAGGAATGTAATGTTTTGAAAAGGAAAAACAAGTTTTACAGGGACCCAAAACCACAAAGTTTGCACCAACAAAAGATAGAGCAAAATAAGTCCAAACAAACAAGCAGCTGTCCCAAAAAGGAAACCACAGCACAAAGAGACAACAGGGTCCAAAAAAAGGACTACCAAAAAGCCAGAAACTAACAACAACGCACTACTCCAAGGTGTTCAACAACTCCTCAGCCTCTTTTTCAACATCTTTCATATCCTGTAACCCCTGCTTGAGGATTTGAGCCGAATGTGAAGAAATCGGGGTCTTCCTCTTAGTATTAGCCCGGGTGCGAGTCGAAATCCCTTCAACAGCAGATTTGCCACAACCTCTGTCCGCATCCAAATCCATGACCAGTGATCCCTTTTGATTTTTTTTGAGCTTTTCCACCATAGCATTGATGCTAATAGTATTATGCCTGGCAATTTTGAGATTATTCGCCATAGTGGCCCTAATATTTTGGCCTATCTTAGACATATCACACTCGAGCCTAATCAATCTTTCCTCCTACAAATGTTGTCTTTTCCTGCAAGGGGGTATCTTGTCCCTCATTCTCACAAGCAATTCCTGAAGTCTCGGGCTTCCAAACCCCATGACTCTAAGCAAGATCTCTATTACAGCCTTTCAACTCACAGACTTCCCTCTGGGTCCACTTGAGAATAGTAAAAAGGCCATCCATACTTTTTTCTACCACACTCACAATATCCTCAGACTTGAGCTTATTCAGGGTAGAATTAATTTCATCCCGATTAGGGGAATCTCATAATCGTAGCATCCCCAAAATTCCCCCGTGACGCAGGGCATCTTTTATAATGATCATGGTCACTTATATACCATCAAAACAGAATTCCATAGAATTCCCAGAGTATGAGACTAATTTCGTAACAGAGGTACCTTTAAAACCAAAGACCAAATTTGGGGTAGGGAAGCCAGGAGATGGCTGGATATTATGACAGGGCGGCGAGGCAAAACCCGTGATAGGGCAATCATGCAAAGACTACAAATTAGGACATGAAGGCAAAACAAAATCCAAAAGGGCTTTCCAACAAGATAGGGACTGGGGAGCAATGGAATTAGGACCAACAGGGGCACAAGTAGGAGGGGCCAGGGGGTCATTCTCCCTACTACTTTCAGTATCCTCTTCATCCAAATCCCCAATATCAACAATTTTAGGCAAAGCAGGTAAATTTTGATAATGCTCATAGATGAGCCTGACAAGACCAGGATGAATAATAGAAGTCCTTCTAGGGTTTCTTTCAACTTCATCAAGGAAATTCTTCAAAGAAGAGAATAAGTAAAAAGGCAGAGAAATACAAACCTTGTGATGGAAATGATTCAGAATGGCAAAGTGATAACCATACGCCCTGGTGAAACTCCTGTCAACCATGATATACTCCATTATAACTCTTAAAACCTTCCTCCAAATTGATTTAATGGACTCCACATCAAAGTAGCTATTGGCAACCTTAACCAACTTAGCCTTCTCCTTGTCTTTTTTAGGAAATCTTATGACCGCTTCATCAGAGAACTGACGGTCCTGATAAAATTTCACACCCTCAGTCGAAAGACTAGTAATCTCACCAATTATTTCCTCATTCAGCTTAACATTCCTGCCAAATAACACAATCTCACCATTTTTCCAATTTTTGACAAAATAGTCTAGCATCCCCTCGTCAGTACCATGGAGCCTTTCCAAAAACAAGACTAAACCTCCCTTTTCAATTCTTTCCTAGGCTTTAGCATTCTTTCTATGCTCTTGAAAGCTGCTCGGCTCCACACATTTTCTTTCTCCTCCCATCTTCAAAGCTCTATTATACCACACCCTATAGATACTTTGGGTCCCGTTTAAGCATGTTTGAACCCAGAAAGCGTGCCGGAGACTCTTCTTGAAAAATAAAATGACGTCGGTCCCATCAAATCTAATGAAATCGACGTACCTAATCTTTATCCTTTTCATCATGACGAAGACAAGCTTCTCTTCCATGCATTGAATCATAATAAATTAGTGCTTTCACCTTAGAATGGAGGTAGTCATTCTTCGTCCACATGTTTTCCCCACCCCTCTTAAGCCCTTCATTGGAAAAATAATCAGCCACCTTATTGGCTTCTCTATAGGCGTGGGACACTTTCACTTTATCGAATTTCCTTAATAAGATTATTGTATCTTCGGTCCACTTTTTAATTGTCCACGAGGGAGGGGTAATCCCAAGATTGCAATTTATTATATTCATTGAGTCACCCTCCAGCCAAAGACATTTCGTGTTCATCTTGAAAGCTAAGTTAACCACATGATAAGCCCTGACAGCTTCCGCAACATGAAATTAGTTTGGGTGCCGATGTCCACAGCAAAAGCCGCAATAAAAGCCCCCGAGTTGTCCCTTAAAACACACCCACTGCCAGCTTTCCTTGGGTTGCCTTTAGCAGCACCATCAAAATTGGCTTTCAACCAACCCAAAGGTGGCAAAGACCATCTTGCATTCTCCCTCCCAAGCGTGGGGACACTTAACACTGCTAATTTTGAATTCCACTTTTCAGCTGTTGCAATATCGAAAGGAGACCAATTAGCTTTATCAACCATTTTTCTTGGGATTAAAGATAAATTTTCCTTTATTGCCCTTACGATTTTTTCATGCAAGTCCCCCTCCAACTTCTCTTTTTCCCTAAACAGTCTGTTGTTCCTTTCCTTCCAAGTATTCCATGACACAAAAGGTAGAACAAAATACCAGAGCTTTCGCACAAAAGGATTTTTTGAAGGAGCTTTCCATTGCAAGAAAAAGTCTTCGATAGAAGCAGGGGAAACCCAAACCAAATCAAGAAGCGCAAAAATTTTACCCCATAAATTTTACCCCATATGTGTGAAACAAAAGGGCAATGAAGAAAAAGATGATTAACAGTCTCAGCATCATTCCTACACATGTAGCGCCTGTTAGGTAATTGAATTCCTCTTTTTCCAAGATTGTCCAAAGTGAAAATCTTATTCTGTAGCATTATCCAATAGAAAGCCACATTTTAGGGGCCGCATGACAACGCTTCCAGCCCGGGCGCTTTTAGGCCCACCCAATAGGGGCCAAAGAAAAGAAATAGTAAGAAACTAAAAAAATGCCAAACAAATTATCTAACCATACAGGAAGATCATCCACCTAGTGTTGAGCTAGTCTTAGGGCCCTGAAGGCCGACTGAATAGGGCTAAGATTCAGACTGATGGTCTTCAAATCAACCCAGCCCCCATTCCTCCAATAGTCTTTAACAAAGATCCTAAATTCCCTTTTACAATCATTCATCCATTTACTGAAATTCTCATTTCTGATTAATGGATCTTTAAAAAGCCATCTGTCTTCCCAGAACCTAACATAATTTCCTTTTCTGACTAGCCAAGCAGTTTCCATTTCCAGCAACTTTCTACCTCTGCTCATATCATTCCAACAAACAAACCCATGAGGTAAGAGAGAAGAATTTATAACCTCAATAAGAGACTCACAGTTGCTAAAATATTTGGATTTTAAAGTATCATGCCATTCCCCTCTCAAAGTAAGGGTTCTCCAAAGCTGTTTAGCAAGAAGGTATAAATTCAGCACTTTAATTTTCCTTAGGCCTAGGCCCCCTCTTGATTTAGGTCTACAAACCAGATCCCATCCGACAAGTGGCATTCTCTTCTTATCCTCCATGCCAGACCAGAGAAACCTTTTCTAATTTTTTTCAATGGCCTCAGCATACTTAGCAGGAATTTTAAATAAACTAAGAACATACACAGGAAGATTTTGCAAAGAAGCCTTTAAGAGTTAGATTTTTCTAGCTTGACTAAGAAGAGCCCCTTTCCACCCCAACAACTTCTTATTGATTTTTTCAACCAAAGAGATCCAGAACGAGTCCAAGGGTTTAATGCAAAGAGGAAAACCAAGATAGGTTGATGGGAGAGGCTCAATCCGACATCTAAGAATCTGAGCAAGTTTAGCTTGTCTATGCTCCAGAGTATTGAGGAAGAAAATTGAACTTTTAGGGCCCTATTAACAACTTGCCCAGAAGCATATTCATAAAGATTCAAAATTCTTTTGAAAGTCTTAGCTTCAGCCACAGTAGATCTTCCCATGAGAATGGTGTCATCAACAAATTATTGGTGGGAACATGTTAGAAGAGAAGAGGAAGGTCTTAAACTAGCAAGGGATCTTTGATCAATAAGCTTTTTAATATTTCTTCCCAAACTCTCAGCCAAAATTGTAAACATAATAGGAGAGATAGGATCTCCTTGTCTGAGGCCTCTGGATGTCTGAGAAAACCTCGACGGTGACCCGTTCACAATGATAGAAGAAGTAATTATCAAAACAAGCTGGTTCACCAACTAAATGACTCTGTTATTAAAACCAAACTTGACCAGGATTTTAAATAAAAAATTCCACTCAACCCGATCATAGGCTTTGGAAATGTCCAATTTAAGAATGAACCCTTCAGTCTTCGATACCATTAAAGAATGCAAATTCTCATGAACAGTGATAAAAGAGTCCAGAATGTACCTACTTGGCACAAAACTATTTTGCTGCAGAGCAATTATTTGAGGAAGCACATAAAGCATTCTTGTAGTTAGAACCTTCGAGATAATTTTATAGATAGAATTGCACAGGATGATTGGCTGAAAAACTTGAAACTCTGAAGCCCCAGGTTTTTTTGGAATGAGGACCAAAAAAGTAGCATTAAGTTCTTTCGAAAGACATCTTGATCCAAAGAATTCCTTGACAGCATTCACAACATCCACCTCCACAATTTCCCAAAACACTTGGAAGAAGAACATGGGAAAACCATCTGGTCCAGGAGCTTTGTTTCCATCAAAAGAGAAAACAGCTTTCCTAATTTCATCCTTGGAAGGAATAGTAGTGATCATAGAATTTTCATTGTGACCAATCACCTGGGGTATAGCCTCAATCAAGGATTCTTGAGCTTCAGAAACAATCTCTCCATTACAAGAAAGAAGGTTGCTAAAAAAAAGGATAGCCTATTTATTAATATCATCTTCCTCCTCAAACCTAGTCCCATTAACATCAATGTAAGCAATTCTGTTAGCAGCCCTATGTTTCGATGGAGACAGATGAAAAAATTTGGTGTTCCTATCACCCTCAGTCAACCAAGAAACCCTAGAGCTTTGCTGCCAAAAAACTTCCTCTTTAGCTATGATGTCATGCAATTGAATGAGAAGTTCATTTTCCTTTTCTCTGTAATTATCAATGTACCCCCATTTCTGGATATTAGCCTAGATCTCTTGAATTTTACCCTGAATTTCCATCTTAGATCCAAAAATATTCCCAAAGGCATCCTTTTTCCATTTCTTCAAGTTAACTTTCACTTCCTTTAATTTTAGCAACCTGCTCATATCGTATTACCTTAGTAATATCAATATTCCACCAACTACTAATTTCCTCAAAGATTCAAGGATGAGATAGCCAAAAAAATTGAATCTGAAAGGGGAGTTCATTTTCACCTTAGTAGGATCCGCCATTAGACAAATAGGAAAATGATCAGATCCTACCCTTGATAAAGCTCTCAAAGCACAAAATAGTCTACAAACCATTGACCAAAAACTAGGGCCCTATCAAGTCTCACTTGGATCAAATCAGGTCCTAACCTCCTATTAGTCCAGGTATAAGAAGCACCTTGCAGGTCAAGATCTATCAAAGCATTACTGTCAATGAAGTTGGAGAGACCTGAAGTACTATCCCAACTAATTTGAGAGCCCCCAAATTTTTCATCATTCAGAAAAGGAGTATTGAAGTCTCCCATGACCACCCAGTGCTCATTAGCAAAATATTTACAAAAACCAGACAACTCAAAACAAAAGAAATTTCTAGCATTCTTACAATTCGGGGCATATATATTGGATTGAATCCAACAAAAATTGTCTCTTATGTGGGTAAATCTAGTGGCAACAAAATTACCATTCTCTATTAAGGGCTCACCTTTAATAAACTTGTTCCAAAAGGTTACAATACCCCCCAAAGCACTCGCATAACTATTTCCATGAGCCCCACAGTTCTGAAATTTTTTAAAGCATTCTACTTTATTTTTAGGCATTTTTGTTTCTTGAATAGGAAGAATATCAAGTTTCTGGTCCCTAACAAAATTTTGCAAAACATCTTTTTTATGATGGCTATTCAGCCCTCTTATATTCCATGATATGATTTTCATTTCTTACCTGGGGATTGAAGTATCTATGGGATGGTCATTTGGATCCCATCCGCTATATCCTGAAGGCTGCCTTGTTCCTTTTGCCATTTTTCTGATTTCCTTTCCTGGCAAGGCTTACCATTCCCATAGTCCGCCTTGGCCCTAGTTCTGGTAACCATTCCACTTGAGGTTTCCAACCTCTTTTTTTTTTCCTTCTTTGATCTTGAATGTGAAATAACCTCATCCCATTCATTCTCATCTTGGCTTTCCAGCTCTCTTCCTGACTCCCCGTCCTTCTCAAGAAACAGCCTTTGATCCCATGGAAGGGTATCCATTAAACCATTCTTGGTTTCTAAAGTTTTGACATTAGGTGTTTTCATTTTCACACTTTGGATGTCATCAGTATCCCTCACAACATCCAAAGTGGCGTTCTCCAGTTCCTGTACCCCTTTTGAGCAAGGGTAATCATCAGGGATGTGAGAAGGGATAGGTATTCCTATCTCTAGGGATAAACCCTTATGGGTATTTCCTCTAGACCAAGAACGTTCATGCTACCAGCCATCACCAAAGGTGAAGGCGAAACAAAAACCATTTCTTCATCTCTTATTTCAGCCTTCTTCTAAGAATCCCGGGCTCCCTCCACATAATAAGTTTTTTGCTTTCTATCCACCTGTGGAGAAATCAAGTATTTAGGATCCTTCGGATCTGAAGAGCAAGAGAAATCTAAACCATGGCAAGCATCCTTTTGCGAACATCTGTGGTTCTCCTTCAGATATTGAGCAGAAGTGTGTTTTTCAAGATTCTCCTTCGCACTTGGGACAAAAATATGCTTCTCCTCAGATTTTTTTCTCCAAATAGTCTTAGGGTTGACAAATTTCTCCTTTTCACTTTTATTATTAGTCGGGCACTTTTTCGCCCAATGCCCATACTTTTAGAATTTAAAGCAAACAAAGGGTGTGGTCTCGAATTCAATAGCTTGCTTCCAGACCCCCAGCTTGGATTGTATGTCAATCGAAGATGGAAGATCAACATTTTGAGAAACCCCAACACAGATTCTAGCGAAAACCAAATGTTTTCTAGCCGCAGTCATTGAGTCGATGGACAAAAGTTCTCCAAAAGAACTAGCAATCCCATTGAAAATATTTGTATTCCAATACTCCAAAGGAAGACCAAGCAATCTAGCCCAGACCGGCACCATTTCAAAGATGGAATCAGATAGATCAACCCTAGAAGACCACTTCTTCAGGGCCAAGGAAGACTTTCTGATAATCCAGGGGCCGCCGCTCTTGACAGCCCTAGAGTCCTCTTTGCAAGTGAACTGAAAGGAAAAAAAACCCCTAGGAAGTGCTGCTACCGAAACCAGTCCACTGGTTTTCCATTTATTCTTAACAAACTCCCTTACAATTTCAATATTAGGTCTAGGACCCAAAAATTTTCCAACCAAAACATTCTCCATCTTTGCAATATTAT
>VDFB02340511.1:0-14746 GCA_007258455.2 Sequoia sempervirens | reverse complement strand
AGATAAAACTAGTAAAGTGTCTCCATAACCCAAGATACAGTCAAGGGGAGGGCCCTTGATGCCAAAAAGTGGATCCAGTACTACAGTGAAACTGTTGGGGTTGGGTGTGCATGGGTATATCTAACATACGAAACTTTTGAAAACTGATGTTTATGAAACTACAAATGTTTAGAAACCTAAGATGACTTTACATGTTAAGTAACTTAGATCAGTAACCTCTTTCCAATTACATTTGTATGACATGAATCCTCAGAATCCTTACGTTCTGTCATACTCTTGTTTGCGGGATATATTTCAATTTATAATTTACTTTTGACAGTTTACTTCAATGTATATGAAACGTAGGACATTAATAACTACATGTATCTGCATTTCAGGTAAAATAGACTAGATGTCTATTGGCAATCAATTTTTTTGTATTGTGATCTCTTGTGATTCCCTTAAGGCTATTCATTTTCTTGTTAATGATGTGTTTCAATTTATTCTTACTTTTGATGATTAGCTTTAATATAAGAAAGAATGGTGACAGATGATGACCTTTATCAAGTATTACATATATAATATTTTAAATTAGAGCATATTGTTATAAATTGTAATCATTCTGACATACCATTACGAGTATGCAGAATTGGAGTATCCCAATCCTAGTCAATAATATGCTAGAATAGAGAGATCATTTATTCTGGACAACTAATAGTTCTAGGTATTCTCTTATGCTATGCATAGATCAATGCAGGTGCAGAAGAACTACTATTCTCATCTCATGTTGGAAAGTGTACAAGGAGGTGAAAGCAATAAATTTGGTGAAACATTATATCTGGGATCAAGGTGTTTTTCAAGAGTCAACGTGAGCAGACAAGGATAAGGTGTCACCCCTTTTTTGTGTTATACCCTATAAATTCCAATTTATGAATGACATTAGGGTGTTAAGTTACTCCTTTTAATTTTGTTAGTCATTTGGTTTAGATAAATGGGCTCTAAGAAAATTGAAAATTCAAGTTAAAGCAATGAAGCAGAATATTCTGAGGATGCTGAAGCATAGGGGTATTGCAGGTAGTTCTTGAAGCAGATCTAATGAAGAGAACTGTAGTCACTATGTCAAAGGAAAAGATTAGTAACATTGATTCTAACCTTTAACAAGAGATGCATTTATGGGAGAACACGACTTAGTGCCATATGAAACAGTGTGGCAGTAGTGGTTGGATGAGGACATAAGATTCCAAGATACTCTTTAGAGCATACTAGTGACAAATAACAACAAATGTTGAGGTCGCAGGTTCTGAATTGAGAGCTAAAGGCAAGTTGGTACTTGGTATGGAGAAGCCGAGCTCAAAATTTTAAATACTTGGAAAAGTAAGGTGCTAAGAAATTAATAGTATTATTACAGTGGAGGATGTATGATACTTGATGAATAGAGGCAAAAAGTCAAGTGTGCAAGAATATCAAGCAGGAAGCTTTCTGAAAATATATTCTGGGAAATTCAGTTGATTTGTTAGCTTTTGTGAAATCGATAAGAGCAGCAAGATGAGAGCAGTTGACATCAATATAGAGCCCTTTAGTGGGTTAGTGATGACTAGGAAGAGCCAAATTGTGTGCTGAAATCAGCTTGACCTTTTTGTAAGAAAAGAGAAATAAAATAGCAAAATTGATTAATCCCATGGAGGTTAAGGTGTAATTTTTGGAAATTGATATGTTTTGGAGGGCAAGTTGTGCCTACAATTATGTGACAAAATAATTACTTCTGACTGTAACTTCAAATTTCGTTTTCTGGATGGACACCAACCCAATCAATAGACTGAACAGAGAGAATCGAGCCAAACTGCACTGTGGCTACATTCCCAAAGGAAAATATATTCCCTCATTATCTCTATTGACATCTACATCCTAGCTCTTTTCCTAGCTATTTGGAATATGCCCACTCTTGAAGCTGCATGCAGTTGTGACTCATATTTGGAGGGGTTTTAGATCAGCAAAAATGGAATCATATGATTAATAGGGCTGGCCTTCTGCCTGTATTTGATAAACAGTTGCAGAATGAACTGTACAAATTCACTCAGCTTGGCATGGATTGGATGGGTCAACATCAACCGTTCATTAAATTGTGCTACACCAGTTCTTTGCCAGATGGCACAGAGCCTAAAAAACATTTTCTGGGGTTTTTTGGTGCCATAATTCCCAGCTACACTTTGTATTTTGGGAGTTTACTGTACCTCCACTTCTAAAATGTTCAAATTATAATGAAGATGGGCCTTATGAATTTTGAAGCTCAAAGAAGGCAAGTAGGTAATCTTCAGTTATCTTAACTGATTAATGCAAATATTCCACGCCATATTGGTTTCTTTTCTTTGTGTTGGAAACGTCACGATAGTTGCACTAATGAACAGGGACAATTGTCCTACCTATGTATGTTTCTTTAATACTATCTTATTGGCCTTTTGAAGAATTTAATTTTCACCCCTTTTATCATCATGCAGCTAATAAACAAAGGCAGGTAAGGAAACAATATTTATCAGAAAAATAAATGCTATATTTTTTAATCTATAAATAAATAAGGGCAATTACAATTGACAAATTGACAGGTTTTGGTACCAGTGTAGTCAACCAGATACAGATTATAACATTTGATTAAACCATTAGATATCTTATTTGTATTTCATAGTTTTTGGTCCTCATATTAAATTATAAACTACTTGCCTTAAAAGAACTATGTATGAACAACAAATGCCTTCCATATGAATGCACATTAATTGTCCATGGAGGAACTGCAAATTGTGTCATTGTATCCACGTCTTTGATTCAAAAGGATCTCAAGATAAGTGAAAAAAATGATGACCAAGTTTTCAAATGTTCACATGCCTATGCTTTCATACAATGACTGTATTTCCTAGCTAGGGATGGAAGTGATCTATATCTGTTACATTTTGTGGTGTCAGTTTTATAGTTTCAATATCATGTAAGGCACATTCAGTGAATGCCAAAATTTGTCTACAGTGTCAAGGTAACAAATGATTTTGATGTATGGCATGTTGGACAATAATTCAAAGAATTTTTTATGGTATGATCCTTAGTTGCCGAATCATCCAAAACCCTAGACAATTCAGGGTATGATTCGTTTTGCCTGTGGATTCAACCAGGGCACAAATATTTCCAGCCAGATTACTTTGGAAATGTACCTGCACATACCCAGGAAATTTCAGCTGCGGTGAGGTGATTCCAAGGCAATTCTAGGTGGTTAACATCATTTTCAACGCATTTAGACTGATTTCTTTTGACTTTTGACCATAAAATATGTGCCCTAAACCGTGAATATCAAGCTAAAAACCAATGTTCATAAGTAATAGAAACACAAACAAAAATATATTTTCAGCCACTCGGAACTGTTCTCTGCCATTATCGAATTTTTTTGCAGCTGCTTGAACTATTCTCTGCCGTGACTGCCAACTATACAGCCTAGATATAAAAGAAAGCTCCAGCCTATTTGGGCCATTGTCCCTGAACATAGAAACTTTAAAATAGTCAACATTTGAGCACTCTTTTAGTATTCTTCCTCTACTTCAAGAAAGAAGATAACAAGCTGTACATCCATCATACACACTTCCTTTTGGCGACACTTCTAAATTGCACTGAGTTGTCAAACGTATTGATCAAAACAAAATCCCTTTATGGTATAGGAGGTTGGGTCAAATCTTGGTGGGTATAAGCATTAAAGTTATAATGTTTTTTTATTCATATATTTTCCATTCTAAAGTTCAAGTTGAAATATAATGTAGGAGACAGGACTATAAATGGGACACTTGGATAGATGCTCAACAACTACCGTGGCCAACCGGAAGCTCGCTTGGTTAGTGTTCCCTCAGAAAGGTGGCTTCCACCATGGGTTCTGGACTCTTTGGCGCCCCGCGGTACCGGGTTGGTGTGTCCCGCCAAAGATCGTATGGTCACGGTAAAAGCTAATGGTTATATGGGTCATGGCTGCACCCACCTCGCTTAAAAAAAAAAAAAAAAACAACTACCAAGTGATTTAAGTGTATAATCACACCAATGAATATTGTCATCTAAGAAGAGAACAGATTCAATATTATGGACAATTGGAAATGGTTTTTTAATATCTTATAAACCATTCTAGAGAAAAATAGATGTTTTGTCATAGCAGTGTACTACCATAGCACATGTGATTTTGTTGGAATGGTGGAGAACCCTTCTAATTACAAGGATCACTAATTTTGTTGAAAGTTGAATGTTTTGTCTTAAAAGGTAAAAAGAAAAAATTCATGGTATTTGATATTGAAATAATATAAAATATATTCAATATCAATCATGACATTTGAGTTTGACAAATTGATATTGAATTAGTATGCCGTATTTGTAATTTTTATAGTAGGTTTGTTTAGCATATGCATGATATGTGGTATTTTGAGCTTAGTTCTGATTTTTGGATTCAAATATGTATATGTTTACGATTTTTATGTATTTTTTGTATGGACACTGACATACCCAGACTGCACCAACCTCAAATCTCTTTTTTGTCATAATGCTGTACCATACCCAAGTACCTATATCCATGCCTGATTCCAGTTCACCAACTTAGGTATGATCATATAAGGATGCGAGTATCCATTGTTGCTTATGGTGATTGTGACAATTAGTTGGCTTCACTGATAATTTTTATCAAATATAGTTGAGGTTTCATGAAAAATAATATTGATTTGATTTTGGTCAAAAGAAAATGTGAAATTAGTTATGGATTGGTTTATTTTTACTTTTATTATTAGTGTTATTATACATATGCTATTGCAGCATTGCTCATTGAAATGCAATTTCCTGTGCCTTCAGTGGGGAGGAAGAAACAGCCAACATTTTGCTGAGCAAATTTAAGTGGGGTCACTCATTTCTGTCTTTGAACAGGTACTTTGACATCTTATATTATGAGTACATTTGTGTTCATTAATTTATTACATAGTGATTGTAGGAACTGGTATTTCAACTGAAACTGTCATTTTGTAAATGATTAGATCCTCTTTATAAAGGGTTATCCATGGAATCTAAAACAATATGTACAATAGAATCCAAACTAAAAGCAGCTTATGAAGTGGCTAAAAACGAGGCCAGTCTATATATACTAATATAGCAATAACCCACATAGTTTTAGAACAGGGGAATGGGGGGATGGGTTTTGGGGACGGCAATTTTTTTCCCAAAATTTGGGGATTGTGGAAGGACAGCAGCTAAAATAATATATATTATTTGAAAAACTATTTTTGTAAAAGAAATTGCAATTTATCATCTATGTAAACAATTTAATATATAAGTAAATTAACAATAAATAATTTATGAACATATAATAAAGTAATTTATGTTGGGTTTGGATCTAGTGGTGAGGAATGAGGAGTTTCACACCACAGACCTAAGTTCAAATCCAATGGGCAGGGCACCTTGTAGTGGCTATGGTGACACCTAGAGGTAGGGATTGCACTTATGCCAATGCTTGGACCAATGCTCACTGTTATTTTCCACCATGAGGAAACCTTGATGTATAGTCACCTGTAACCTTTTTCAAGAAGCCAAGTCTGCCCCCTTGTCTTTTATGAGCTCTGCCCCAAAATTTACCTCAAATTCCATATTGCCATTAAGGGCATGCCATGATGGTTAAGATTTGGCATCTTTTTTAGTAAACATATTAGATCAGCCTTGAGTTCCAAAGCACAAGATGCTATATATAATGTCAAAACCGCAAACGTCCCCTGCAAGAACGAAGGCATCTATAGATAATAAAATGCAAACATATTATATATACAACACAAACAAAGTTGCACCAATGTAAAACACCACCCCTAGATTCCCCTTAATTTTTTCCCAAAATTTAACACACAAATCAGCAACCAATCACTGATTAGCATTAGCTCCAAATGCAAATCAGCATGGAAAGTAACTCTAACCAAGAATGTTCACCAGGATCCCAATGTGGGCTAGGTGATAGCATATGGTCAGAGGATCATTAGGAATAAACTGAACTGAAATTACAATTCATCTGCTGATGTAGGCATCCACAAGCAGTGGGGATACAACACAAACGAAAAGCTACTAACTCCAATAAACATCTACCCCATTATCTCCTAATTTTTCCCGCAAACAACACAACAAACGCAAACACCACCGACAGCATTAGCTCCAAAATGCAAATCAGCATGGAAAGTAACTCTAACCAAGAATGTTCACCAAGATCCCAATGTAAGGGCAGGATAGCATATGGTCGAGGACTGAAGCGAGGTTTTAAACCAACTGAAATTACAATTCATCTACTGATGCAGGCATCCACAAGCAGTGGGGATACTCCACTTATTCAGTGGGTGAGATTATTACATTATTAAAGGCAGCAAGCCAACCATTTAAATCCTCACTTCCACTTATTAACGTGGGGGGAATACAGTCCACACAACCACTTATTTAGTGGGGGAAACTTACAATTAAAGAAAGATGATTATTTAAACTCAACCACTCAATCGTGGGAGTATGAAATTTAAACTAATTGCAGTAAATAAAATAAATAGTTGTTAGTACTACTAATCAGCTTTACAATGAATTAAACAGCTGTAAATAAGAAAGATATGCTTCCAAATCAACAATATAGAGTAAGACTTCCTAATCCCCTTACAATACAATAATGATATAAAATAGCTTCCAAACCAGCATTATATCAAAACCAACAAGTCCGATATATAAAAAATCTGCAACTGGAAAATGTGTATCAACAAACAAACAACTCATAAAATGATCACAACTCCAACAATCAATAAGCTTTTGAACAGTTTTGCAGACCTAGAGGATGGCACCCAAACTCAAACTACAAAACTGCATCAAAAACTCAAGATATTATTCTTGCACGAATCCCAAAGCACTCATGAGATGGTACGGCCTTGTAGAGGGGCGATTTCTCTTGGAAAAATCATAAACTTGGAATTAAAATCTGAAAACCTCCAAATATGGTCGCCATTATCATAGAAATGCAATGATCAAATACCCATAACCAAAATAAATTCATACCAAAAGTTGTATGCAAAAACCACCTTCAGCTATGACTGTATCAGCAACTTCAAAACTGAAAATTTCATCAAAATTTTCAGCTATTGAGCTCAATCTGCTAGCCCATTTTAGAAGAAATGAGCAATCAGGGTGTTGTATTTAAATAATTTAAATTTGTCATAGTCCTAGGAGGTAAGCATCCCTCAAGTATTAAACAAGTTGTCATTTTTGACAAAGATATCATTAACAAAAAATATTGGATACCAACTTCAACAACAAATAATATATGTCGCCAAGTAAAACGAAGCAACAAGAACTTTCAGGGAATTCCAAGAAGTTGAATTGATTTAACTTCCAAAAGGACGCTTCACTCTTTTGGGCATTTTCAATTTTTGAAATATTAAAATATCATTCAACTTCCCTTTAGGCATCCGTATTTCTATATTGTAAACAATAAAGCATTTATTAAATAATTCAAATGCCTTCAATTTGACCCTTATGTCCCCTCTTTAAACAACTTGAAGTCAACAAGCCTTAGGCAGTACAACTTCAAGACATGAAAATTTACTAAGTCTGAAACTCAGTCCAAGGAGATAACCAAATACAATGCCTAAGCTGCAACCGATGAATTGCTAAAAAAAGCAAACTGACAAATGCCAAACTGAACCAAGTTGATGATGATGCTTCTGCCAAAAATGAACTTACTAAAAATAGCAAATGCCAAAATAGTAAGTTAACTTCAAAACCATCAGAAAGCCAAACTGAACACTGAACTACAGAGGATTGAATTGTTGCTAGATAGATATTGCTAAAAGATAGACTTGCTAAAAATAGCAACTTCGGCAATAGTAAGTTCCGCAGACAACATCCTCGAACTAACCGGAAAAGATCTCGAAAGAGAAACCCTAGCTACTTCGCCTTGAATAGCCTTACTGATTTCCAAAATAGGCTAAATCCAAAGAAGAGTAGTATACAAATGGGACATTACAACCCCCACTATCAAAATATGGATACCAGAAAAACCATAGAGAAAACATCCACCAGCTCCCTAAGGAAGCTGTGATAGGCCCCACCATGCCATACCAATGCTTGTTGGCACTGTTTACCAACAGTCACATGCCCTATCGTAAAATCTATTGCATGAACCATGGCCACAACCAAGCCCTGCGTTGACTTCAATTCTTCATTGAGACCTTTTATAATCTTCACATGCTCGACCAATTAAACCAGCTCATCATTCTCTAATAATGGTGTATAGCCTCTCAAATCTTAAAGAACCCCCTTGTACTGTGAGACCACCAAATTTTTAATAACCAGGTGCATGTCCTAACAAAATTCTGTTAGGGCTTGCACATCTTTCATCAGGGCCTTTACGTCTTCATGCATAGCCAATACCTCCACACTAGAGCCATCCTGCATAGCTCTACCAGCAACTGGTGCCTAAAGATGATTCTCTTCCTTCGTCCCCAGCATCAACTCCTTCCCCTTTTGACATGGCTTAACAGGAAGCTCCGAAAGGCTATCCCTCACCTTTGGTGACCACACTGCTGTCAGCAACTTTTCCTTAAAGTACTCTAATATTAAAGCACACACATGCAAAAGATCATAATCTTCTATCCCATCACTACCAAGAATTTCCTTAATCACTTTCAAGTTCTACACACTAGAGCAATTGAAGATTTTCTTTAGTCTGTGATCTGAGACACGTCCTAGGTGTAAAATGTCTTAAGATCTCCTCCTTCTAGCCATAAGAACAGCACCACCAAAATCCACAACACACAAATAGGAGTCTCAAAAGAAAACACCCTAAGGAATAATGTAATCCATAAGCACATCCTCACAATTCTTGATAAGTCCATAAAACTTACCAGTGACTTGAAGCGTTTACTCCCTGTCATAATGAAATGGTAAACTCAATGCTCCATATGATGTTGACATGTGCTACTAGTTACATTAACTTTCATCTGCCCTAAAACACCTTATAGGTGCCTTTAAACAACCATTATGTACAACAGCTTACATGGAGAGCTTGTATTTGTGGCATGTAGTCATCATTGATGAACTTAGCAAGATGTCATTCGTTAATGTCTCTACTTTCAATTAAAGCAAAATTTGATAGTTAAATGCCTTTTTCAGCCAAAAAATTTTCTATTCAATTCTGCCCTTGATAGTAATTGACCACTATAACATTCTCAAATTTTACTTTTCCATATTAAAACTTCCTACAAGATGGCTCTGAGTTTTTGTAATGTCCCCATTTTTGGCCATATGCTCTTCATTTGGATTTAGCCTATTTCCGAGAATCCGTAGGCTACTCAGATGTGCAAATTTAGGGTTTCCACTTTCAATAAGTCTTGCTTCCAGCTCAGTTCTGCTTTCTGTTGGTTTTGTGATGAACTTACTATTTTTGACATTGGCTATTTTTAGTAAGTTTAATTTTGGCAGTGGTCTAGTTGGCAACACTTCAGTGAGTTCTTTTGTTGGAGCAGTTGAGTTATTCTGGTTTTGGCTTTAAAAGTGTAATTTTTGGAGAAATAGTATATTTCAAGGCATTAATGTTTTAAATTCAAGTTGACCCCTTGGCCTAGTGCATTAATTTAAGTTGTTTTAAAAGGTGGACATGAAGGGGGAACACTTCATGAAGTAAATATTTTATATTTTCTAAAGTATTTTGTGCCTTGAAGTTTGGACGCCTAGTTAAGATGGAATAAAGTGTTTTAAAAATTAAAAATATTTCAAAGGTGAAATAGGCATCCCCTTTGGAGGGAAATAAGTTGGAAGCTGAAGAGCCAACAGTCACCTTTAAAATTATAAAAACAAGCCTTGCTCCAACATTTTTGTTCATCTTTGGTTTATGATATCATTATGCTGCTGGTTTGAAATCCAGAATCCGGCTAAAGGAAAGCTTAGCAAATTTACTCCATTCTTCGGGCTTGAAACTATGGTTCCCTAGATGGTGGATTGAGAGTGTGCTTCATCCAGAAGTGCACATTGAGCTTCAAAGTTGAAGATTTTGTAGTTTTTGATAATAATTTTCAGAATTGTGTTTGCTGGTTATATCATGGCTGAAGGAGGTTTTCATTAACAGCTTTTTGTATGATTTTTATGTGCTTCTGGGTATTGAAGAAATTGATTCCTAGTACACGGGCGCCCCTTCCCACAAAAGAGCAGAATTTAATTCAAAGTATTTATTTTTATAATGCAAAATTGCCCTTCCCAGCTAGGCTGTACCATTTAAGAGGGCATTGAAGTTTGTGCCAAATAATTGAAGGGAGTTTGATGCTATTTAATCATTGCAAGTTGGGCGCCATCCTTCTTGAGAGCCATTGCACTTCGTTTCAGCTCATTCAGAGGTAATTTAAAAGAGTTATGAGTATTTCAGTGATGTACAGTTTGCTGGTCTGTATTTTTCAGTTGATGGCATTCCATATCAGACTTGACTCATTCCATGTTATGCTATAATTCTTGGACGTTCTATGCTTCTAGTTTCATGTGCATTCATTTTGGAGGGAATAAAAGCATTTTGGATGATGATATGAACAGTTTAGGGGAAGTTTAAGTTGCTGGTCTAATTATCTCAGTTTGCTGGTCTTAATATCATACCTGGTTATTCTCTTTACATGCTATATTTCTTTGGTCTTTCAACTCACATTTGTGATCAAAAGTATAGTATAATTCTTGCAGAAGTTTGGAGCAGATTTCTATTGTAAATTCATTGCAATACGCTCATTGTAAATGTTGGTAACAGTAGTATTGTTCCAATAATTCTTATTTCAGCATTTACTTTATGTTTTAATTCTAACATTGTAACCCCTGGATGGTTTACCGCCAGTATGGAAAAAGAACCTGTTAATCTCTCTTTGTACCCACTGAAAAGTAGCGATTCCCACTCACGAGTGGATGCCCACCGCAGCGGATGAATTAGTTTGTTTTGTAATTCTTTCCCCCCACTGAATTGGTGGTTGTGCGAAAATCTTTCATGGCTTGTTCACCACCTAAGTTTATTTCAGTTTTGTAATAAGTACTTTGCCATATGCTATCACCTCGCCTTCCAAGGATCTTGGTGAACATTCTTGGCGTTGAGTTTTATCTTTTCACTTACAGTTGTAATCAGTTTTAACTTTTGAGTTATTTAGATCGTAGGGATTCTTTGACCATATGCCCGCCCCTCCTCCTTCAATGGTCTTAGGGCGCATTCTTGGTTAGAGTTACTATTCCGCATCGTTTTGGTTTTGGAGCTAACGTTAACGGGTGCGTGTTGCAATTGTAATTGATATTAAAAATCAAGGAAAAATTAAGGGGCATATTTCAGTTTCCAATTAGGACAATTTTTTTATGAAAACCATAGATTGCAGACTTGGACTCAGAGAGTACTCGGCAATCCCAAAATTTTTGACTCGGCAAAAACTCGACAACTTAAAAAGTACTAAAATGAGTCTAAGAAACCATGAGGAAGAGTTTACTATTACATTTGATTCTTGAATACATATGGATTTACAAAATGGCATCCTCATGCGAAGCCGGATGGTGGATACTAGATACAATAGCTAGCTACTAACTAATAACTATCATGAATTTATGATGATTGTCTTTGAAAATCATCATCATAAATTTCATATCTAGACAATTACAATTTCCTCTTCCCCAACCTAGTGAAAAATTGGGGGGTAGAGGGTATGGTCCTGTTGATGCGTGTTTTATGACACAACAAACATTCTAGAATAAAGTATCAAAGACACTGTATCCCCTCTTGAAAAACTACCTCGTATGCTAAGATTGCAAGAAAGATCATACGGCAATTCCAATGTTTAATTTAATTGTGGATAAGCTCTGTGGTTGATGTGATATGCCGGGGGCACAATAGGGATTTACTTTTGCAAGTTACTTAGAAAAGCAAAGACGCGAATGCAGTATCATTTTGGAATTTTCTGACTTTAGATAAAAAAAAGTGAAAAAGAGTAAGGGTTTAGGAGTCTTATGCTATTCCTACGAAATCAAGAGACGGCAAGGATTAAGTGAAACTAAATAAACAATAATTTGTCTCACCACGTTAAACGACAACTACACAAAGCAAGTGCAATCTTCTGGAATTTGTGCTTAAAATTTTTTCACCACGAACAATACCATCAATAGAACAACATTATTCGAAGTAAACGTTGAAGCATCCACGATAAAGCTCAGTCTAACTTTACGCATTGAATGAAAAGCATTCACTCAAAGAAAGTATGAGCTAAGTTTCGCTAACCCTTGTTATCAATCTATCATTCTCTTTAACATACATTTAAATGAAATTCTAATTCAAATCTACTAGACGAGGAAGAGAAATATGTAACCATGCAACTATTTGACAATGAAAGGATTCAAAGCACCTCATGCATTATGAACTTTATTATCAAGATAATCTTTTGCATCAATTTCATAAAACTCTCTCTCTTATTCTCTACAATCTCTTCTAATGCTCTAATCTCTAATTCTCTATTAATCTCCTGATATCTACCCTTCTTCTAATGAAATGAGAGAGGGGGGGGGAGGGGGAAGGGGTTTATATAGCAATCCCAGATTACAATGAATGGCCAAGATCAAAATGAGATGAACGGCCCAAATTCAACATAACTAAACCCTAATTAGGGTTTCCTAAACATCAATCAGTTAATTGGAGAAAACTTCAGGCATCGGGAGTTGCATCCTTATCCACTCGCAAAGCACCACGTTCGGTGAACCTGGACACGATTAGGCTAACTTCCTCCATGGCAATGTCCGGCAGTGTATTGACGTTGTATTCAAGCAAGTCCAAACTTTCAGCACATTTTGCAAAAGTGATTGTCCATTTTGATTCATGCAGCAAGAAAGCATCTCTGACGGTCATGATGCTGAATGCCTTGATAAAATTTTCCTTCATGATTGGCCCAGAGGTGGTGGAGAAAATTCTTTGAACTTGTTCTTTTAAATTTTGTGGCTGCAAGTGTTTCTTTCGGACAATATCTTTGTCGAGCATATCTGCAGCCATCTGATAAATTTTACTCCGAATCTCCTTTGCCTGCTCTTCAACTTTGGCGCCATCTTGCTTTACCCTTTCTAGGACTTCTCCTCATGAAATCAGTGCGTAATACCAGCCGCTGAAATCATATGCAGCTCCAACTTCAATAATCCTATCATCAATCAACCTCTGCTTCGAGATGCCCTTTAACTCTCGAAGACATGGGATAATTTTACTTTGAATATCTTGGAGGCCATCCCATGCTTCTGCTAAGTCTGTAACTCGTGATAGCAAAAAGGAAGTTTGCTCATACACATATGCCAGCTTCTCCGCGAATGCCATCGCCTCATCTTTCTTTCCAGCCATCCAGTCCTTAGCTTCTCTGATTGTAGTCAACTCTTCTTCAAAATTTCCAACTAGTTCCTGTTGAGAGTTTGGAAGTGGAGGTGCCGATTGGTCACCTTGATTGAGTGGCCTGGTTAAATGCTGGATATACTCTTTTAGACACTCAATCGCTCTTTTATACTCTCTTTTCTTCGACACTTCCTTATCCAGCCTAGACTTGATGGTAGCAATAAAAATATCCAAGTCCTCAACTTCTTGCCCTTTTGTTGTTGGACCCATATCAATAGTTGTGATGGCATATTCGTTCGGGGCAATCTCATCTTGGAATTTATCAACTGTAGGCACTACTATCTGCACCGTGCGATTACTAGCCTCATCCCTTCATATGGCAGAAAATTTCTTGGCCTGCTTTCTTGTGGCAGTTTGCTCTAGCCTAGCCAAGAAGTCTGCGGTGTCATCCTTTTCTGGTACCTCTATTGGTGCCTTCATTTTTAGTCTCTTTCAGCCAATCTGGGATGGTTGACTGTTCAATTCCATCTTCTTGTTGATCTTGGACATCCTACACATCCTGAACTTCTTGCACATCTTGAATTTCTGGCATATCTTGAATTTCTTGCACAGATGGATCTTCCTAGATTCCCTTGAGGGCGGAAATCATTCCCTCTTCAAATTTTTCATCCATGATGTCTATGTCATCGTCTGATTCCAGAATTTCCGTGCCTGTAGGAGAAGGTTGATCATCATCTTCCGATTGCATTGGCTCCACATCTCTAATTGGAGAAGGAATTTTGACTTGCTCCCAAGACTCCTCTTCCATGGCTAATATTTCATCTATATTTCTGGACGTAGCCGAATGAAGGGGCCTGGATTTGTGCTTCTTTTGAGAAGGTCCTTCATCTACTGTTTTATTCTTATTCTGCTTTGCAGGGTCATCAATCTCTTTTCTCTTTCTCAAGTTGGCAGCATCTGATGCTCTGGCATTTAAGGAACAGGACTTTGTATCACCCATCAATTCATATGTGAATTGCACATTTCTCTGCCGTAAAACTTGCACTTGCTGGTCTATCCACCATTGAGAATATTTGAATACAGGCCGCATGAATGTTGCCAAGTCACCCAACTCAGGCTTAAACCACCTTACAGGAGGAAGTGGCTCCCTTTCATCGAAGCCCGGCTGCACATATACTCCATCATCATCCAGCTGATCAGGTACTCGGAAGAGTTCTGTCGCCCTTATCATATTCAACGACAATCTTGACCATAGTCTTTTCCTCACATCATACTCATCAGCTGCATTGGCCCAAAAATCTTCTAAGTCTATCCTGTGCTTGTATTTCTCTCCGTCCACAGTTCCAATGTGATGGAGTGGATCAAAGTCATTTCTAGGCTTGTAGGATATGAATG
>VDFB02340510.1:0-24746 GCA_007258455.2 Sequoia sempervirens | reverse complement strand
TAGAAGCATACTAACATCGATGTTAAACTCAAATTTCAATTTACTCACTTCATTTGACCTCAAATTGGCAAGGAAGCTCAAAACCCTAATTTCTAGACTTAGCCAAAATTTCACGTTAAGGTTCAACGGCGGGCACATCCCGGAAAGACAGACAGTAGAAAAGAGAGACAACGACAAAACGACCCAAAAAGTAAAGCCAAAAAAAAAAGGGGGTCCCCATTTGCAATGGGGCGATGTGTGAAAAAGGTCACAACACTACCAATTAACAAAAAACCAGCTCGTTAACAATAATTATAAAAAATGTTCGTTATTATTTTATTCTTCCCATAATGAACATTGGTAAGGATTCAAAGCAAATCTTAAAGCTTTTGAAACTGGTCAAGAGGAAGGGGCTTTATGAATATATCAGCTATATGATCTTTTATAGAGTAATATAAAATCTCACTACTTCTTGTTGAACCAACTTTATGATATAGTGATTTTTAATTTTAATTTTTCTTGGTCTTGTTATAAAACACTTGATTCTTATTCATTTGCATAGTACTTTGGTTATCACAATACAATATGGTGGGACCATCATGTATTTGTTGTCTGTAATGTCCCCTTCCTAGTCAGCACAGCTGGATTTGAGGTTAGCCTATCATTCTGATCCTCGTAGGCTGACAGATGTGTGTAGAGGATCCTTTGAGGTAGTTATCTGGTGTTCGGGAACATTACTCCTTCAATTGATTCAGGTTTGGCCTTCGCAGACTCTTTCAAAGGGGTTTTTCAGATACTTACTATTTATAGTAAGTCAGCAGACGGAAGCTGCTATTTTGGGCAGGGCACCTGGTTTAGCTGGTCAGCTCAATATCGACCCGGTTTGATGTTTGGTTGAGCAAAACAAGGGTTTCTACAGACATTGATTTTGGAGAACGTTCCCTCTTCAAGATCTGGCATACTGAGACTATGAAATACCAGTTGAAGATTGTCAAACTTGGTGACTTCATACAGAGGTTGCAGTTGTGCTTATTGGATCGATTCAGGAAGGGTTTGAGAAGATTATTTATCAGTTATTGGTGGCGACTTATCTGAGATCATTGCACAGAGTTATGGCACTTTATTCTTGAGGCCGTACCATATTTATTGCTGCTGGCTGGGCTGTACTTTTCTGTACCAGCATAGGCCGTACTTCTTATTCTAGAGAACTCGCCTTCACATTTGATCTCCTATCACTTCTATTTTGGACGCCTAGGGTTTCTGAAGGTTTGGCATCGATTTTGGAGTTTGTAGATCGCCCTTGCTATTTGGCCGTACCATTCTTCATTTGTTTCTGGCAGCTGCAATAACCAGGTTTTCATTATTAAAGTTGTTGCCTTTTTGTCTGCATATTGATTTTTCATAGTTGTAACTATCCAGCACGATGAATAAACTATCTGGTAATGAGATTTGATCTTTATTCTATAGTATTTAAGCATCTAGTATTTTATATAAATTTTCCAGTCAATTCCTTGCAAAATCACATTTTCCCTTTTACTGCAAAAACACCAAAAAATCACAAAACTCAGAAAACGAAACAAAAAACTCAGTATTTCCGGATAGTGTTTGGGTTGAGGGACACCTAGTCTCTTACATTGTCATATCCTCTAGCAATCTCCTCAACCAAATTGCTTGGCAAGCTATGAAAGCGACAAATTTGTAATCATCCTTTGCAGTTGAAAGTCATACACTAGGTTGTTTCTTGAACTTTCAAGAAAATACTACAAAATCAAAATTGAAGGTATTACTACAAGTAGACATTTAATCTACTATCCTCTGAATGTTGAATGATTCTAATTTTCAATGTTCACTAGTTCAATGAAATCATTGCAATTTGTTTAAACTTTAAACTTTACTTATTCCTTAGGCTTCTACAGTTAGACATCTTTTTATAACTAATTTTTCAAGTACTATATGTATTTCAGCACACCGCTCCCTCGTCGCCCCTCGCCATCATCCCCTCGGCACCCCCAAACTTAGACCCCCACCCTCGCGTCCCCAACATGCATCCCCTACCATCCCCTCACCCCTGTCCCCAAAACCCCGTGGAACACTGCTTTTTTTCCAAAAAAAAAGCTTTCTTTTTCTTTTTATTTTAAATAACTTTATGTCTTAAGTCCCCTTTTCCCCTAGGCGTCCACTTGAAGGGACATAACATAACTTCATTAAATTAAAACAGTAAAGTAAACATTAGAATGTTAACTTTATAACTTTAGTGTAATAATTTAAATAATCCAAACCATTTTGTGGAAAGCACCGCCAAGGCACCGAAAATCGATACTGATCATGCCAAGAAGAAGCTAATGTTGAAGAATGATGTCGGGTACCAAAACGGGCACTTACTAAAAATAGCATTTTCTCTAAGAACTTTGGAGAACAACCCAGAAGGCCCAAAACGCTACAAAGTGCATCACCACAAACTTGAAAGCCAACTAAACACACCACCACCGGATGCCTAAATTGAGCTCTCCAAGCATGTTGGAACTCTCCCAGCTCACTTGGAAACCTTCAAAAAACCCTAAAAGCTAGCCAACGCTCACAAAACAATATGGCATAAAAATGGGGACATTACAGGAATATTTTTTTCAGCAGCTCCAATAGCTCAAACCCCTCACAAACAACATAATACAAGAAAAAACTCTTAAAATCTGCAAAACTTGTGGCTATGTATGGCTAATAACAGCAGCCAGAAATTAGAAATCCTAGAAATCAGCAATATAAAAATGGTGTAGCAGCTGCAATACTGAAAATCCTTTGCAAATATACAATATAGAGGTTGGAGACAATCTTACAATGACTGAAAATACTTCAATAGAAGGAACAAGCTGAAAATCACTCATTCCTATGACTAAAAACACTTATATGGCCACAAATGATGTAATGTAGCAGCTAGAAATGGTGATGACAATAGCCCCTAATATGTCTCCTTTGCAACATAACTGTAATATGCCCTCACTACTCTTCTCCACTATGACTTATTTGCTGTCTTTTGAAATCATTCTACCAAACTTATGTTGTACTACTTCGATATTACAATTAACATCTTTTTGGAGCCTTCTTATGGTGCCAATTACTTCCACAATTGGAAAGATATCTCCAACATATCTCTTCCCTATCTCTTTATGAAATCCTCTACTCAGTTGCCAACATAGAGGTAAAACATCAAACACCATTATATGTTGATCCAAAATAGACCAAATACCACCATAAAAAAGTTCTCACCTATGGATGAATTCGCAATTGTCACCAATCGGTGTCCCACCCTCTTAGCCATGAAAAACCTTGGAGCTCCATCTTTGATGCCTCAAAGCACTACCTCTTTCCCCTTTAATTTGAATTTCAACTCTATAGTCTAGTATTTTAGGGTGAATTCCCCAAGGGAATATAGCCACTGCACACCCAAAACCATGTTGGTCTCTCCTAATCCAACAACATAGAAATCATCACACCTCTTATGTCTTCCCAAGGTGATGTCAAGTTGATATATCTTCTTAGTACAAGGAACGGTGAAGCCATTCGCAACTATGGAATTGAATCCTTTGAAATCCTCTAGACCTAATCCTCTCCTAGATATGTAATGTCCCCAATTTTAGCACTACACTGTTATGTGATTGATGGCCTATCCCTGGAGTGCTGTCGACCAATCAGAAGCAGAATTAGGGTTTCCGGCTGCTTGGTGGGTTCTTTTGAAGATTCGGGGGTTTGCATGTTGGAGTTTGGCTGTTTGGATTCTGGATTCCTTCTGCGTTTTCAGAGAGCTTCGCAGAGGTATGACATGCAACTGCGTCAAGCAAACTTTCCGGACTTACTATTTTTAGTAAGTTATGACGGCTACATCTCGGAGTTTGGGATTTTGGATTGCGGATTCTTTCTGGGTTTTCAGAAAGCTTCGCAATGGTGTCGCATGCATTGCATTCTGAGCAACTTCTTGAATTTACTATTTTTAGTAAATTCTATTTTTAGCAATGGTCCAGTCAGCATCAGCTCAGCAGGCTTTCCTCTTCTGGCAATTCAGTTGGTAATATTGTTTTGGCCTTTTGATGCATTTTCTGGAGAGATAAGTATTTTAATTAAAATAATGTTATGTTATAATGTTATAACCCCTTGGCCTAGCTTCATGACTTTAAGTTGTTCTGAAAAGGGGGACCTCATGGGTGGACGCATCATCAGGGAAAGTTTTAATATTTCTAAAGTCAAATATTGCTCTTGGAGGTGGGACGCCAACTTTTGGAGAGAAGATAATTTTAAATTAAAAGAAAATTGCCTTTATGAAAAAGGACGCCATCTTGAAGGGAGACTTGGTCAAGTCAAAACCCTAAAAGCATCTTGGGGAGTGGGGCACACCTTCTGGAAGCTTCTAGAGGTGTCTTCTCAAAATTATAAAAGGGAGCCTTGGGTCTTCATTTCATCATCTTCTGACTTGAATATTGTTATGCTGCCGAAATGGTGCTGGGACTGCTTCAAGGAATGAATGCCTCCTAGCTTGGCTCATCTTCTTGCTTGAAAGATAGCAACTAGTTGAGAGATAGTTTGTAATAGGTTTGTCTTGCATTTCAGCTGAGTATCTTGCATTTTGGAGTTCTAGTTTTGCATTTTCTGTCTCATTTTGAAGTTGTTGAATAGCATTGCTGAATGTATGAATTGCTCATATCTTTGGAAATAAAAATATTATCATTCTGGGTAGTTTTCCATTATGTTTTCCAGCTTGGAGCAACCCTTCTTGGGAGTTTCCAGATTTTTTAAAGGTGTCTAGAATTTTATATTTAAAAATCGCCCCTCTTCTTGGCTGCACCATTCTAGGGCTGTCTTGGAAAGTGTGCACAAAAATAATACTGCATTTTGTGGGTCATTTCTCAGCTTGGATCTCATTGTCATCATCCTAGCTTTCATTTGCATCAAGTCTCATGTCATTCCGACAAGTATTGAGTGAATTGTGAGTAATTTAGTGGGTTCTAGGGTTGTTGGTTATGCATTTCAAGTTGCTGTTTTGTCATATCAGATTTTGGAAAGTGCATTTTTGGTGAAGGGTTAGTGTTAGGAAGTCTTACTAAGCTTGGTGGAGGTCACATTTACTATTGCAGCAATTGAAGAGCTTCTAATCCTTGTTCTTGCCACTTCCTATATTTTGTAAGCTGAACAGTAGTACTGTCAGCATTCTCTCTTCTGCTCTTTACTTTACTGTATTTTCCCACTGGATAAGTGGAAGAGGCTGGCTTGCCGCCTACTTACATTCTGAAGTTGCATTTGTATTTCTTTATATCTTCGCCATATGGTCGCCTCATTTCCATCTTGGATTTGGGTAGCACATACTTGGTGTCGAGTACTTTCAGTTGCAGTTCTGATTTAATGTACTAACGATCCTCTTGCCATATGACAGCCTCTCTCGTGTTGAGATTGAGTGCGCATTCTTGGCAACGAGTTATTTGTAACTGCTGGTTTGATTCGAACTAATCCTAACGGGTTCTTGTTTGATTGAGTTGCTATATTGAAAAATTGGAAAAAAATTGGTTCGGTTCATTACAGTGGTATCAGAGCCAAGATCCTGCCATCCTGTGCCCAACAAGGTTTAGTTGACAGTCGAATGATAGAGAAATCAGTTTCTACACCAGAGGTCAAAACAGAGTTCAGCTCAGTTTAGAAGTGGCAGATAAACATGGCTAACAAAGAAGAGATAAAGCTGGAACAAACACTTTTTGAGACCGGAAACAGACTTGACAAAGAATGTAAGTCAAGGGAAGATGAAAAGAACAATCTTCAAATATTGGAACAATGTTTGAGACAGGTGAAGCAGTCACCTTCTGAACGGATGCAGTTGGCATTATCACCTGCAGTTCACCTTTTAATTCAGCCCTATTGGCTGGGACATCCAAATGAAGAAACCAAGCTGCTGATTACTTCTTGCCTCATGGAGTTGATGAGAATTGTGATTCCCCTGATGCCTTATGATGATGAAACTATGAAGAAGATTCTTCATAGAATTGTTGAAAGTTTCCAAGATCTTGATCAAACTGGAAGCAGTCTACTTTCTAGAAAGGTTGCTATCTTAAAAACATTTTCAGAACTCAGGATAAGTAACTTGCTATTAGACTTGGAAATGCATGATCAGATTTATCACTTGTTTCGTTACCTCATCAAATCCACTTGGAGCAAACAGGAAAAGGATGTTATTGCAGCTGTGAATAATATTCTTGTTCTCACTATTAATGAGGCTGATGAAATTCCACCTAGTGTCCAATCCTTCCTCTTGGACGCATACGAACATGAAGAAGAGGGTTCTCCTATTGTTGCTATGCTGATTAAGGAGTTGTTTAATCAATGTGAGGAGAAATTGAAACCACTTTTGGAGAAATTAGAACAAGATGCAAGAAAGATTAATGGTCATGAAGATGGAGATGATTCCAAAGAGTCCATACCAGATCATGTTGACGATTTGGTAAAGATGGATTCTCTTCAAGTTGTTGTCCCAACTTCTCAAGAAGTTCTACACGAAGACATCAGCGTAATACTTCCTCATAAAGAAGATAACGATAGTGAAGTTTTCAAAACAACAAGCATTGAAGATTTTTCAATTCACTATGGTGGTGACCTTGGGTTTGAGCAGCAAACTGAGCCATTGGAGAAAAATAATTTTGATGTTATCAGCTTAAGTTATGTGGGAGTTGACTTATTTAAGGAGTCATCACTTCAGGAGGAGCATGATAAGCTTTTTCCGGTTGATCATCCTAATCAACCCACTAGCATTTGGGATCCGGGTGTGTTGGCACCAAGGTATGAAAGAGAACCGTTGTGGGATGAATTTCCCTTTGATCCTGATGAAGAACAAAATCAGATTGCATTGCAAACTATGTGGTAGCCTTTGGAAAGGAAGTTGTCTTTGAAGAAGAAGAGTGTTCAATGAAGCTCCATAATGATCTCTTTGAAGTGGTTGCAGCCACTAAAGAAGAAAATGTTTCTACGGAAACTTTCCGAACAGCGAATGATTATGGTCCATTGAGCAAGTTGGATGCTGGCATAATGTTTGATCAAGGAGACAGTGATGAAGAAGGGCTAGAAGACCCTATAGCTCTTGAAGAGGTAGAGTTTGAAGGTGTTACTAAGCACGAATCTGATTTTTCAATGCATGAAGTTGATTGCAAACTTAGGGTCAAAGAAATTGTGGAATGTGTTCCTCTCCATGACATTGAGCATTCTCCTCTAGTTGATGGTGAAAGACACGAAAGCTGGAACAGCTATAATGGCCACAAAGACACAAAACAAAGTTCTGATTTTGAAAATCAGCCTACCAGCAATCTGCCATCTTTGCATATTCTTGAGAGGGAAGATCAAGTCAAAGAGTCCTTTAAGAGGGAAGTGCGAGTTCTATCCCAATTTGATCGCACTCACAGTTTGATTGAAGATCTCTACTGGAAGGCTCAGCTTGAAGATCGAAGAAGAGGAGTTAAGGATGAAGTTGCTCTTCTCAACTTGCAACTTATCAGAGACTCTTTGGAGGCATTGAAATCAGATTGCATACACTTGATGGAGGATCGGGATCATGCCATTGAACTTGCAAAGAAGTCCTTCAATGTTCTCCAAGGAAAAGAGAGAAAGGTTGATGAGCTTACTCTGGAGCTTAAATCAATAAAGGACAAGTTGAAAGAAACTCAGTTGGATTTAACAAAGGTTGAGGATCAGTTTGCCGATTTCAAACTTTTCAAGGAGCAAGAGGATGCACAAAGAGCTGAAGAAATCAATCAAGTGATTAGAGATCTTGACTGTCTTCAAGAGGAGTTTGATCTTGAAAGCATCTCAAGAAAATCAGAAGTTGCATGTGCAGATTTGGATCAGCAAGATGAAAAGAATGACTTCCAAGTTTTTGACAATCCCTTCTTTGAAGTGGGTGCAGAAGCAACTTATGACAATCCTCTCTTTGTTTTGAAAAATGAGTCAAGTAGTGAAGTGACCAAGCATGAGGTCAAGCATGAACTCCAATCTAAGGATGCTTTGATTTCACTCTATGAAGATGTGACACAAATTGTGATTAATAATCTTCCAAGGTTGCTTGTTAGCGAATGCATAAAAGGGTTTGAGGATGAAGTCTCTACATGGGAAGTGTTGATTCGAGGAGGTTTCCACATCTTCGACATCAAGATGTTGATGCGACAAGTCTTGGTAGTTGTTGGTAACTTCATTACAACAGCAAGGAGTGAAGATTTCAGACCTACTATCCAGAAGGCATGGAAGAAAAGTGGACCAGAACTTGGTGGTTGCATTCTTGATAATCCCTCCCTTGGGTGGAGTGATGTTTTGGTTCATACTAGTCAATTTTGGGAGTTGAATTTGAAGCCACTCTATGTTTCATACTCCAATGTTGCTGAAGCTTTCATGATTAAGCTTCAAGGATTCACTGGATGGTACATCAGTTTTAAGAGAATGCACCTGATTCTCACTAGCACTTGGGAGTGCGTTGAGATTTCTTTTCAAAATGTTGAAAATCACTTTCAGTTGGGTATCCATGCTTGGGATTCTCAACATAGGTTGATGGAGCTTATTACATATGGAAAGGACTTTTGGAGGGATAAGGATCAAATTTCCATTTTGGTTGGTATTGTTCCCTTTTTTTCCAACCACTTGATGGTTCCATTTGTTCATCAACAAATGGATTGGAGAGAAATTTTGAGTATGGGTTGGAAAGAAGAACGGTTGGTTGCTCTTGATGTTGATCCTTGGCCAAGACAAGGGCATATTTTGGGGCATGAGCTTGCTGGTTGGAGGCAGACCAGCCATGTTACTTGTGGAGTTACTCTCGTTTGGGAGAGTTTGCCTATCACTACTTGTCAAAGAGGTGGTAATTTTCAGTTGGAGATTGTTCTAGTGGGTTTTCCTACCATTTTTGAGGCTTTATCTTGCAACTCAATGTTCATCTCATACACTCACTCTTGGAAATTTCATTGGTGTTGCTGTTCTTCCTTGTGTGAAGTACTAAAATCAGATTGCATTTCGCTGACTTCAGCCTTGAACAGCAGAGATTATTTGTTCCTTCACACCTATCCTATTCTTGGAGTTCGTCTTATGGAGGTTTGTGATGTTAACTTTGACAATTCTCTCTCATTGTTGGTTCAGGACAGTGAACTACCACTTGTTTTGATTCATCATTTTGAGACTCATGAGGTTGGAACTTTGAGAGTTTTCTATAGTCTTCATGGTGGTATCAGTATAATTCAGATGAGGCATAGTAGCTCCATGTGGAGACATGAGTATGAATTTGTTGAGCTCTTGCAAAAGATTGTTGTCCTCCTTGCAAGAAGATTTGCAGATGTCACATTTGCAGTCATGACTCCGTTTCTTACCGTATGGAGGTATGCTGAGGAGTTTGATTTTGAGTTGAGTAGCCTATCTTTCTTCTTTCCTAGAATTGTGGTTGGCAGTGGTATGATTAATACTGTTGACTTTGGGCATCTTGGACTTGAGGCGTTGCATGATATTGATCTCAGTCCTTTGAAATCTTTCAGTTTGAGTATCATGGATGGTAACACCTTGGAGTTACAAGGAAGGTTAGTGCAGCATTGGCATGATGTTTTCACTGATGCGATCAAAATGGTGCAGCATCGGCATGGTGGGTCCTTCCTGAGACGAACTTGGGAACCTGGGATCATATATGTCTTGGTATGGATCAGTTTTAAATTTTCAGGAGTTGTGGCGGTATTGCTTGAGGACAAACAATTTTGGGAAGGGCGGACTGTAATGTCCCCAATTTTAGCACTACATTGTTATGTGATTGATGGCCTATCCCTGGAGTGTTGTCGACAAGTCAGAAGCAGAATTAGGGTTTCCGGCTGCTTGGTGGGTTCTTTTGAAGATTCGGGGGTTTGCATGTTGGAGTTTGGCTGTTTGGATTCTGGATTCCTTCTGGGTTTTCAGAGAGCTTCGCAGAGGTAAGACATGCAACTACGTCAAGCAAACTTTCCGGACTTACTATTTTTAGTAAGTTATGACGGCTACATCTCGGAGTTTGGGATTTTGGATTGCGGATTCTTTTTGGGTTTTCAGAAAGCTTCGCAATGGTGTCGCATGCATTGCATTCTGAGCAACTTCTTGAATTTACTATTTTTAGTAAATTCTATTTTTAGCAGTGGTCCAGTCAGCATCAGCTCAGCAGGCTTTCCTCTTCTGGCAGTTCAGTTGGTAATATTGTTTTGGCCTTTTGATGCATTTTCTGGAGAGATAAGTATTTTAATTAAAATAATGTTATATTATAATGTTATAACCCCTTGGCCTAGCTTCATGACTTTAAGTTGTTCTGAAAAGGGGGACCTCATGGGTGGACGCATCATCAGGGAAAGTTTTAATATTTCTAAAGTCAAATATTGCTCTTGGAGGTGGGACGCCAACTTTTGGAGAGAAGATAATTTTAAATTAAAAGAAAATTGCCTTTATGAAAAAGGACGCCATCTTGAAGGGAGACTTGGTCAAGTCAAAACCCTAAAAGCATCTTGGGGAGTGGGGCGCACCTTCTGGAAGCTTCTAGAGGTGTCTTCTCAAAATTATAAAAGGGAGCCTTGGGTCTTCATTTCATCATCTTCTGACTTGAATATTGTTATGCTGCCGAAATGGTGCTGGGACTGCTTCGAGGAATGAATGCCTCCTAGCTTGGCTCATCTTCTTGCTTGAAAGATAGCAACTAGTTGAGAGATAGTTTGTAATAGGTTTGTCTTGCATTTCAGTTGAGTATCTTGCATTTTGGAGTTCTAGTTTTGCATTTTCTGTCTCATTTTGAAGTTGCTGAATAGCATTGCTGAATGTATGAATTGCTCATATCTTTGGAAATAAAAATATTATCATTCTGGGTAGTTTTCCATTGTGTTTTCCAGCTTGGAGCGACCCTTCTTGGGAGTTTCCAGATTTTTTAAAGGTGTCTAGAATTTTATATTTAAAAATCGCCCCTCTTCTTGGCTGCACCATTCTGGGGCTGTCTTGGAAAGTGTGCACAAAAATAATACTGCATTTTGTGGGTCATTTCTCAGCTTGGATCTCATTGTCATCATCCTAGCTTTCATTTGCATCAAGTCTCATGTCATTCCGACAAGTATTGAGTGAATTGTGAGTATTTTAGTGGGTTCTAGGGTTGCTGGTTATGCATTTCAAGTTGCTGTTCTGTCATATCAGATTTTGGAAAGTGCATTTTTGGTGAAGGGTTAGTGTTAGGAAGTCTTACTAAGCTTGGTGGAGGTCACATTTACTATTGCAGCAATTGAAGAGCTTCTAATCCTTGTTCTTGCAGACACTTCCTATATTTTGTAAGCTGAACAGTAGTACTGTCAGCATTCTCTCTTCTGCTCTTTACTTTACTGTATTTTCCCACTAGATAAGTGGAAGAGGCTGGCTTGCCGCCTATTTACTTTATGTACTTGTTCTCTTTTAGTTTTGTAATACCCACTGGATAAGTGGAAGAGGCTGGCTTGCCGCCTACTTACATTCTGAAGTTGCATTTGTATTTCTTTATATCTCCGCCATATGGTCACCTCATTTCCATCTTGGATTTGGGTAGCACATACTTGGTGTCGAGTACTTTCAGTTGCAGTTCTGATTTAATGTACTGACGATCCTCTTGCCATATGACAGCCTCTCTCGTGTTGAGATTGAGTGCACATTCTTGGCAACGAGTTATTTGTAACTGCTGGTTTGATTCGAAGTAACCCTAACGGGTTCTTGTTTGATTGAGTTGCTATATTGAAAAATTGGAAAAAAATTGGTTCGGTTCATTACAAGATACCAAGTACTCACTCATCTATGAAATTATGGTTGAATCCACTGTCAATCAACACTATGATCTTTTGTCCATGCAAAACCCCATGAACTCTAAATGGATGATACTTAGGAGCACTTAAAAGTGAAGCAAAGGTGCCCTCTTAATTCTCTTCCTCTTGTTCTTTTTCTTCAACCTTTGTTTTTGGATCTTCTTTTTCTAACTCTTCATCTAAGACTACCTCTATCTAATGTACCTAGGTGTCCATGGCTAAGGCATTGATGACCTAAACCCCATGGCTCCTTGCAAGAAAAACACAATTTCTTTCTCCGAAGCTCATTTTTGGTGTTGTCTTATTTGTTGCTATTGTTTGGCATGTCTTTCAAAGGTGGGACTCCTTTTATAATGGTTTCTTTTGTGGTGCTAGAGGTGGTTCCTTATACTAAGATTTGTTCTTAACAACTAAAGTATCCAAGCTCAAGGCTCTTTTGATGGCTTCTTGCAAAGATACTAGATCAAATGCCTTAATCAAACTCTTAAGAGATTTAGCTAGACCTTCTATAAATAATACAATAGTCTCCTTTCTATCACATCCGATATCATCACAGATAATGTCTAAAATTCAGCCACATAATTCCACCCTTCCATCTTCCTTCAATTGTGCTAGCTCTCTAATATAAAATTTTGGATCCTTCCTATCAAATCTCTCTATTAACCTCTAACTGAATTCTCCTCAGGTGGTGATAGAGTTATTCCCTTATAACCATGCCATGGTACCACCACTCAGGAGCCACACATTCCAAATGGAGGGTAGGGAACTTGATTGCCTCCTCTTCATACCAAGGATTCGATGAAAAATATGTGTTCAATTTTTGTAACCAAGACCTAGAGCACTTGTTTGATCCATCATATATAGTATAGTGATCTTATCCAATCGATGTTGTACATCTTTCCAAGGTTGATTGTGTTGATTTCTCTTTCCTCTCCTAGGCCCATTGTTTGTCCTTAAATCATAGAATTCACCCAAAGACAAATCATTATGGACTACCTGTTGGTGTACGTTTTATCATCCACCGAACACACAGAATAAAATGTCCAAAGACACTCTATCCTCTCTTGAAAAACCACCGCGTATGCTAAGATTGCGAGAAGATCATATGGCGATTCCAAGGTTTCTTTTGTCGGGTCTCGACGTGTGGATAAGCTCAATGGCTGTTGTGATATGCTGGTAATGAACAAGGGGACTTACGTAAGAAAATCTTCACAAGTTTAGGACTTAGGGAATTTATCATTAAAGGCTCTCAATTAGGACTTTCAATAGATCTCAAAAAATGGCAAAAGGATAGGGTTCAAGAGAATCTAGTCTATGCCTAAGAACTCAAGAGACAATAAGGATTCGGTGAAGGGAGTAAACCACACTTTGTTTCGCCTCCTGCAGGACAACATACGCAAAATGGATGCAATCTTCAAGGGTTATGAGAATAATTTTCAAACCTCAAATGAGGCTGAAGTTAAGCTTCCACAATTAAGAGCTCAGGCTAACTTTACGCATCGAATGCAAATCATCCATTCGAAGAAAGTATGAGCTACACTTCACCATTGAATCAATACGATCAATCTCTCATTCAATTAACCAACTTTCAAAACAAATTCTACTTAATCTAACTTTAACTTTAATCTATGGCGGAAGATGATATGCAACCTCGCTTACTATTTGATAATAAGAAGTTATTCAAGGCAAATCATGCTCAAGAGCTTTTATTATTCAAAATAGTCTCAATGCAACAATTTCATATTCTGTCTCCACACTTACAAATGAGGGGGCGAGCTCAATTTATAGGCTCCCCAATTACAATTCAATGGCCAAGATTGATTTCAAATCAACGGCCGAGATTACAAAATAAAACCCTAATTAGGGTTTGTCACTTTTGACCAATGAGAAAATTTCATTTGAGGACACTTGTCCCTTTTGCTAAATATAAATCAACAATAAAATAGAATGTTGTTGCATATTGATTTGGAACAATTTGATTGGTTGGAAGATGACGAGGCGCCACCTCAGCGTGCTGGCTGTCTTCCTTGGTTGCTTCGTTTTTCTTCCACGTGCTTGCCTTAGAATATTTTCCCTGCCGATGACTCTGTCCGTTGTGCTTGTTCCTTCCTAGCTTTGATCTTGGATTCCTTTTGAGACTTTGATTTCTTCTTCTTACCTATACTGGGATCTTTGAGGTCTGGAAGTCTCCCCTTGGAGCAGGTGTCTGGACTTGAAGTGGGTTGCTTTGAAATTCCTCCTACTTGAACTGGGTTGATGTTATTGCTCTGGATTTCCTCTCCAATTTGTGTCGAGAAATTGTCTAAGTATGGAGATCTGTTTGGAACACTCTTCTTGTCACCATCTGATTCTAATTGGAAGCTTGTTTTTAATTCTTCAGGAGATGAAATCCCTCAAGAAGTTGCTTGGATTGCTTCAACAAGTTTGGGATTGTAGATGAAATCCTTCCAAGATGTCTGGATATCCGTTCAAGTGTCTTGAATTTGGAGAAGAATGCCCCTGTGCTTTCACCATGATAGAGGAAATTGGAATTTTCTCTGTGAAGTATTTCCCATACTTAGCCAAATTTTGGCCATTCAAGTTCATTTTGTACCACCTTCACACGGACTATTCAACATTTAGCCAAGGTTTTGGATGAACTTTGCCTGTGGATTTTCTTCAATTTTGAATTTGGCTTGTGCTATGTAGGACAAATTCCATCCTTGGACAAGGATTTTATTCACTTCCTCTTTATTTTCCTCTTCATCCTTCCTATTTTCTGTCCAACACCTAGTGAATTCTTCTCCCCAGGGTATCAACACTTAGCCAATTTTCTGAGTTTTAGCCAATTTTCTCATCCTCTCCTTGGGCGGACTTCACGTGAGCTTGGACGTTTTTCCTCAATCAAAGTCGGATTTCATGATGCTCAAGACATTTTCTTATCCAGGTCAGACTTTATTTTGCCTTGAACATGCCTTACAAAGGTTTGGACATGCCATGCTTAGGCAAGGTTCGACTTTCACATGCTTGTCCCATCCCTTTTCCTGGACTCCATTTGGCTTGAAGCAGACTTGCCACCATTCCACGCCATTGCTTCCTCTTTGAAGATTCGCCTCGCGTCGTCATCCACCTACAAGAAATAAAATAAACAAATTCAGATTTTCTCTCTCCTGGATTCATGGTGAATTTTGTGTCGAATTTATCACTTCAAAGCGAATTCCATACTCCCTTTGCAATTTTCATCTTGGCACGGGCATATTTCATATTTAATTCTCCATTTTAATCTCCCGAAGTCGGAATTCCCACTGATTTGCCATACTCTCTCTCTAGAAGTCGAACCCCTTGAGACTTGCAAACTTTCAAGACTCTTGTCATTTATTTTTTATCCAATCTCCTCTTCATTTTCTTTGGCCAATTTTATTCCCAATTTCGTCTAGCCAAGTCAAAACTTAAGCCATTCCGTCATCAAATGTTATGCCAGATCCCTATTTTTCTTTGCCGAGGCGAAATTTTCCTTCACACTGAGCCTATTTTCCTCTGCCAAAGTCAAATATTTCCTTGCTCAGACGAATTTTTCTAAGCAAAATCCTCATTTTTTCATCTTCTAGCCTCTATACTTGTTGACGTGGTTTTTGAGACCGCACCAACACAGAATAAAGTCTCCCAACGGACGCTCTATCCTCTCTTGAACAAAGTATTCAGCATGCTAAGATTGCGAGTAAGATCATGCTTTCAACTCCAAGGTTCCTTAAGTGCGAATAGGCTCAGTTTGGCTCGATGTGATATTGCTGGTATGTCAAGGGGACTTACACAATTGTTCGGCGGCTGACACAATAGCTAGACTAAGGGTTTTCATGTAATTCTAATGATTTGGCAGGTGAGCACGGGATTCCTAATACTAATCGGAAATGTGCGGAAAGTAAAAGGGGGTTTAGGGCCTAAGAAACTAACATTCTATTCTAAATGCAGGATATGTGGAGCTTTGTTTCAATAGACTTCAACCGGATTTCACCTAGCCTCCGTCGGACAGCCTCAGTAAAATCGGTGCAATCTTCAAGGGAAACAAAAAAGATGTTCAAGTTATAATTTAACATACATACACCATCGAACGACGCATGTAAGTATGTAAACCACAACCGAAGTTAAACACAAATGTAATGTCCAGTTGACCACACAAGGCGAACTTATCATCAACAAGCCGCTAGTGGTATGGAATAAAGCGAAGCTATCTCAATAAAACGCCACACACCAAAATAAGCTACTTGCATGAATTTAAGCTACTTGGATACGAAAGGAAGAAGAAACCTTGCTAGCATTTCATGACAAGACGAATTCCATCATCAATGAAAAGATCTATTATCATAAAATGTGTTACACAACAATCTCCTCAAAAGTTTTCAAAGGGAAAACTTTCTCTCCTCCAAATTATGCAAAATGATCTACAATGCTACACTACTAATACTCTCTCAATGTCTACTACTCCAATGTCTAATCTAATTCTAATTTTCTAATGCCTTACAAATGAGGGGGACTCCCCCTTTTATAGCTAGCCAAGTCCCAAAAGACGGCTAGGGTTACAATCAATAGAGTGGCCAGAATCGTGCCACCTCAGCCCTAAATAATATTGCCCTAAAAACCGCCACAGAGGAGAGTGGGGTAATAAATGCGCCATAATGTCCACCATCATCCCTTTAGAAGATTCCATTTGTAGACGCGTTCACATTGTTCTCGATCTTCTTTCTTGGCGTTATTCTTTGATTTCTTCCACTTGAGGGTCTTCATCTTCGTCACTTTGAGTTATACTAAGTCTTAACACTTAGCCATTTTCTTGCAAATTTTCCTCCTTCAAGATTGTAACTCATAACTTTATCCTCCTTCGAAGGTTGTGATATCATCGTGCTTCACCACTTCCAGACATCGTGCTCTGGCTTCAACGTTCCTCCTGCAAAACAAGCAAGGAGAGGGGTATTAGAATACTTCATGATATAAACTCAACTTACTCACCTGATTCTAGCACTTTGATCTTCAAGGGCTCATCGTTTTCACTAGCCAACTTTTGCCTTCTTCATGATTCCTCATGCCTTAGCCAAATTTTGATCCATCTTCTTCAAAGGCGTATCATTCCTTTGACAGTATCAACTTCAACTGCATCTTCAAGAAATTCATTTCACCTACTGGAGCTCTGACAACCTTGGTTTTATTCACCTCTGGCTCAAGGAAACTATCTTCACGAAGGATTTTCACCTTGAAAACACATTTTCTTCACATTTGCCTTAGAAAATTTTCACATCTCCCTTAGGAAATTCATCAACCTGGCGCCCATCAAAAATATCCATCCTGAAGGCCGCAGCGAAGCATGGAAGGCCTTGAAATCAACTCCTCATCGACAATCTTTGATACCCAGAAGAAAATTTTCTTCAGAACGCGACGAATCCATGGGTACCCAACGAACGGGTTCATTTTATTTTCCTGAATTTTGAACCTTAGAAAATTATTCTTTCATCAAATTTATTCTCGTTCTTTGATCCCCTCTGAGAATTTTGCTCTGACTTGGAAAATTTTATTAACCTCGAGAAGCTGGCAGTCACTGACTTCACCTGTGGCAACTCATCACCTTTGAAAAAAAAATTCTAACACTTCACCACCTCTCCAGACTTAGGCATATTTTCTAGAGGAAGGGAATATTTTGTGCCTTAGAAATTTTTTGAATCCCTTCGAAAATTTTGCCTTAGAAAATATCAACTTCACTTAGAAAATTTTTTATAGAGGCGCCTAGCATATTTTATTTCCCACTCCACACTTGCAAGGTAATTTATTTGAAGTCTCAATGCCTAGGCAAATTCTCCAACATTTAGAAAATATTTCATTTTCAACTGAGGCGCCTAGCATTTGAAGAGGTGACTAAAAAAAAATCACGCCTTAGCACATATCCCTTCACCACGCCCTAGAAAATATTCCTAACACTCTCCACTTTAGGCGCATAACACTTGATAAAAAAAAAGCCTAGCACACCACCATTTACCATGCCTAGGAGTATCTTCACTTACTTGTTACCTTACTTACCACTCTTATTTACCTTTTACACTTCAATGTGGGCGCATTTGAGCATGTCAAGAGGATGAAACTTTCTCCAACACCTTGTGTGACTTTTCAACTTCCATTTTTTTGTCCTCACTTGAGCTAGCTTGGGCGCATTTCTATGTGGATGAAGGATAACTGAAATATTCCGAGCCAATTTTTTTCGTTTTTTCAATTTACCATTAACAACATTACAACAGTGCACCGGTTAAGGTTAGATGGATAAACCTAAACGTGCAGGAAAGCAATCCTAACCAGAATGGCGCCGATGATGGCGAGCATTGGTCAGAGGATCTGAAAGAAACTGCTTATGCTGTAACTCTAACCAGAATGGCACCGATGATGGTGAGCATTGGTCAGAGGATCTTCTACACTATTACAGAAAGGAACTCAACGTCAAGTATGTGCTACCCAATCCAATACGGAGTGAGGGGCGACCATATGACGGAGTGAATACAGAAGCAAATGCTCGAAATAAAATGCTGAAACTGAAACTGCTCAACACCCAGAATGTGCTTGCTCACCCAGAATGGGAAGTAGCGACCATAGGGCGGAGTTTACTATTCCAAACTATTACTGAAAGCAAGAGCGAGAATTACAAATAATGACAAAGCAATATTACGAACACTGGTCAGTACTACTGCCAGTTTACAAATATAATGATTGCCTGCAATGTCAAGATATCAGATGCTTCTCAAATGAAATGTTCAACAATGAATCTGCTACAATCTTTAAGTACTTTCACAGTGTCAATACAATCATATAATGCAGATTTCTGTATGCTGTTCTGACAGATCTGTACTTTAAAAATGAATAACCAGCAACTTACAAAACCAAGATAATGTTCACAACTTGCTCCAGAGTCATCCGATTAACACGAAACCTAATGCAAAATGTCCTAATAATGATGGCGACCAAACAGAGACTCTACAACTGATCACAAAGTTCCAGATTTATTTTTCACGGTTCCCAAGACAAAACAAAAGGTACGGCCCAGCTGAAAGGTACGGCCTTCTCTTAAAATTTCAATTCTTAACAATAAAATCTGAAAACCTAGGAATTGGGGCGCCTACCCTAGACAATGAGAAATAGATGATACCCAGAACTCTTTTTTTTGTATTTTTTGATTTACAATCGAAAACGTGAATCTGCTGTAGTAAAAGATGCTAAAAGCTGAAACAATAAATACCAACTAATGATCTAACAATGCAATGCGGAACACAAACTGGATGAACTAAGATGTACTCACAAACGACTGAATTTCACCACTTGATGTTGTCTCTCAAACACGAAGTGATGCCCAATACTAGGAGGCCTTCATTCCTCGAAGCGATCCAGAGCCAATCCGGCAGCATAACAGTGTATTTTCCAAAGATGACCCCAATGAAGCACCAAGACTCCTTTTTATAACCTTCAATTGACTTTGCAAAACCCTAAAATCAGCTTTTAGGTCAAACTTCACCTTCCTCAAGATTGGGCGTACTTTCTCCTTAAGGCTTAATAAATGATATTTTAATTAAAACATCATACTTTGATTAAAGCGCCCATCATACCCTGCTTTGACTTAGGGAAATATTAAATCATTTCATAATGAAGGCGCCCCCCTCAAGGAACCACCTTTTAACACAACATTAAGTCATTAAGTCTAAGCCCATGGTCAACGTTTAATTATAATAATTAAAACGTGACTTTTTAATTTAAATGACTTAGCTTATTTCTCCGACAGTGCCCTGAAGCCAAAACTGAAGAAGTTAACTGATCATTCTGAAGCCGGGAGTCAACCACCCTGAGCACATCTGGAAACTGCCAAAAATAGAATTTACTAAAAATAGTAAATTCCAAAAAGTACTCTGAATGCTGAGACGAGCATACCACTGCGAAGCCCTCTGAAAACCCAGAAGGAATCCGCTATTAAAACTATCATCTCCGAGCAATGATCTCCTCAAAATTAGGAAACCCTAATTTTAACCTCCGACTAGCCTCCGGGTTCCCAAATAAAGGCTAACGGTCACTGAAAGTGTCAGGCTTGAAGTGGGGACATTACAGTCCGCCCTCCCCAAGATTGCTTGTCCTCAAGCAATCGCAAACTAGGATGCTGCAATATCTCATCACTTTCCCAAGTGGCATCCTCCATAGGTAGGTTCTTCCACTTTACCAAACATTCTCTGATAGTTCTATTCCTCAAGGAACGTTCTCTGACATCAAGTATCTCCTCAGGAACTAGAACCAACTGTCCTTCTTCATCCAACGGAGGCAACTGTGAAGAAGCAACTACATTATGTCCAAGTGCCTTCTTGAGGCGAGACACGTGGAAAACGTTATGCACTCTGCTATCTGAAGGTAGCTCTAATTCATAAGCTACTGCCCCTACCTTTCTGATGACCCTAAACGGCCCATAGAAGTAGGCTCGTTTCTACCCAATTTCTTGAGAGAGTTGACTGCCTCAGAAGTTGTGCTGGGAGATAGGAATTCAAATCCTTAACTCAAAAGAACGCTTCTACACGCTTCCCTCGACGCGATAATAACTGGCCTACTTTGTTAATCTGTAAATTATCCTTCGCTGATCTCTATTATTATGTCCCGACTATAAGCTGCAACAATCCTTGGTTAATGGTGCTTTATCAATACCAAAACACTGCAATCTGCAAAGTTGGGTGCTTCATACCCATACAGTGCCAAGAAAGGAGACATTTTGATTGACATATGGAAGGTAGAGTTGTAGCAGTACTCGCCTATATGCAGCCACTTAACCCAAGCTTTCTGCTGTTCGGACACATAATTTCTCAAGTAGCCTTCCAACCACTTGTTCACCACTTCTGTTTGCCCATCGGTTTGAGGGTGATAACTCGTGCTTGGAGTGAGCACAGTACCACTCATTCTGAAAACTTCCTGCCATAAAGTACTTAGGAACTTGTTGTCCCTATCACTTACAATATTCTTTGGCAACCCATGAAGCCTAAACACTTCTCGAAAAAACAAATCTGCAACTTGGGCTGCAGAAAAAGTGCTGGTAATGGCAAAGAAATGAGCAAACTTGGTTAATCTGTCAACTACCACGTAAATGCAATCCTTCCCTTGAGCCTTGGGCAACCCAGTGATGAAATCCATCGAAATGCTTTCCCATTTTTGATTGGGAATTGGAAGTGGTTGCAGCAAACCGGTTGGCAATGTATGCTCATTTTTATTTGCTTGACAAACAGGCCATTCCTGAATGTAGCGTTGAACCTCCCTCTTCAAACCTTTCCAAGAAAACCTTTCTCGGATCTGCCTATAGGTCTTGAAAAAACCTTGGTGACCAGCAACTAGAATATCATGAAAATTCAAAAGAATCTTCTTCTTGAGCTTAGAATCAGCCACTAGAAAGATTCTTCCCTTATACTGGATCAATCCCTCAACCACCTGGTACCTTTCATCATGGAAAGTACCTTCCAGAATGCTGGTTGCAAACTGATTTTTGGCATAATCAGCAAGCAACATGTCTCTCCAATCTGTGGTAAGCTCAGACAATGAGCTAAGATGAGGCCTTCTGGAGAGAGCATCGGCCACGACATTATTTTTTCCTTTAACATATTCAATGTCAAAGTCGTAAGCTTGAAGCTTACTCACCCATTTCTGTTGCCTCTCATTTAAATCTTTCTGGTGCATGAAATGCTTGAGGCTATTGTGGTCTGTCTTAACCACGAACTTGTTCCCCACCAAGTATTGCCTGAACTTGGCTAATGCGTGCATAATGGCAAGCATTTCTTTGTCGTAGATTGAATATGTTCTTTCAACACCCCGTAACTTTCTGCTCTCAAACACGATAGGGTGTTTGTCTTGCATCAGGACAGCCCCCACTCCTTCACCCAATGCATCACATTGCAGCTCGAATGGCTTGGAGAAATCAGGAATGGCCAAAACTGGGCACGAGCTCATGATCTTCTTAAATTTGTCAAAAACAACTTGAGCCTTTTCTGACCAAACAAAGGCTCCCTTTTTGGTGAGATCAGTAAGGGGAGCAGCATTCTGTGAATACCCCTTAACGAACCTCCGATAGAAACCACAAAGACCCAGGAAACCCTTCAACTGAGTCAAATTTTCAGGTGGTGGCCAATCAACCACTGCTTTGATCTTCTCCGGATCCACCTTCACTCCCTCAGCACTGATTATGTGGCCAAGGTACAATAACTCCACCATTCCAAATTCACATTTGGAAGCTTTAGCGAACAAACTCTCAGATTCCATGATACTACGCACTTCCTCCAAGTGCTTGAGGTGATCTTCCCAAGTCTTGCTGTAGATCAGAATATCATCAAAAAATATCAGCACAAACCTTCGCAACTGTTTCTGAAAGACCCGGTTCATGCAAGACTGAAAGGTTGCCGGAGCGTTAGTCAACCCAAATGGCATGGCTAAGAATTCAAAATGGCCATAGTGACATCTGAAGGCTGTTTTTTCCACATCTGATCCCCTCATTCGGATCTGATGGTAACCCGACCTCAAATCTATCTTCGAAAAGAACTTGGCCCCATGTAGCTCATCAATGAGCTCATCTATTCTGGGAATGGGGTATCTGTTCTTGATGGTGCTTTGGTTCAAAGCACGATAGTCCACGCACATGCGCATGGTACCATCCTTCTTTTTCACAAGAACCACTGCAGAAGCAAATGGGCTCTTGCTTGGGCGTATGAAACCCATCTCCAAAAGTTCCCGAATATTCTTCTCAATCTCATCCTTTTGTCTCTTCGGATACCGATATGGAGTTGTGATTACCGGTTTGGCTCCTTCTTTGAGCTCTATGATGTGTTCTGAACCCCGTTCAGGAGGTGGTCCAGGAGGCAAATCTGCGAAGACTTTGCTCTTCTTCGTGAGTAGTGACTGGATATCAGGAGGTTGGTCATGCTTAGTCTCAACAGGACTAGCAGGAAGTATCATGCATTCGGCAACCCACTCAGCTTGATCGTGATGGATCAGCTTTGCCATTCTTTTGAATGACACTACTCGAGGACCCCCATTGGACATGCCTCTCAAAATTATCTTCTTCCCATCTGATTGGAACTTCAACTCCATCGTCTGCAGCTTCAAAGAGATCTCTCCAAGAGATCGCAGCCATTGAATGCCTAGAACGGCATCGGTATCCCCAATATGAACTACATAGAAGTCATCCTTGACTTCGTAGTTGCCCAACTGCATGGTCATGTTAGATATTTTCTTGGTGCAAGTAATATGAAAACCATCGGCAACCATGACCTTGAATCCTTCGAACTCCTCTGTTTGCAGCCCCTTCTTGGCTACCACAACTTCGTCAATGAAGTTATGAGTTGCTCCAGTATCGATCAAAGCAACGATTCGCTGCCCTTTGACCATCCCACGAACCTTGAATGATTCATTTCTTTGAAAACTGGAGAGTTGAGCTAAAACTCCACCACTTCCCTTCTCATCTCCGGACTCTTCTGGAGCTCTATCGTCTTCGTTTCCTTCAAAATCAGATTGCTGGTCGGAAAAATCAGAACTACTTTCCCCAGCAGAATAGTACTCAATCTGATTGAACTTGACCCCTTTTGGGCAAACATGGTCTTGAGACCATTTTTCCTGACACCGAAAACACAACCCCTTTCTTCTGAGTTCATTCAGGGTTTCTTGGTCCAACCTGGTAACATGGGGATTGCGATTCTTGAACTCCTTGTTCTGAGGTCTCAAATTATTTTTATACTGAGGCCTTTTCCCTTTATCCCTTTTCTGAAAAGGGGAATTTGACTGAAATTTCGCCTTAGGAGCAGCCCACTCCATGTTTCTTGCTTTTTTCATGGCCTCTTGCAGTGTAGGAGGATCAAAGGCTTTAATCCAGCCTTTGAGGGGTTCTGTCAACCCTTCGCTAAAAAGAATCACCAATCTCCTTTCTGTGATTCCAGTCACCATGACTGAGAGTCTCTGAAACTCCGCGATGTAAGCTTCAACTGTGCCATACTGTCTCAACTGAGCAAGCTCTCTGAAATGGATCTCAGGATCTTTTTTCTCAAATCTTTCGATGAGCCTAGTGGTGAACTCATCATATGTTGTGATAGATCGATGGCCTAGAGTGACGAGGCCATGGTACCACCACTCGTGCGCCACCCCATCAAGGTGTAGCGTAGCGAACTTGATCGCTTCTTCTTCCGCCATTGGTCTAAGAGCTAGATAATTATCCAGCTTTTGAATCCAAGCTCGGGCTGAACTTGTGTCACTTCCATCAAAGTGTGGAAGCGTAACTTTGTTGACAGCTTGGTACAAATCCCCTTGATTTGATGGTCTCCGTTGATCAAAGTTTCTCCCTTGGCCTTTGTTTTTCCTCTTATGATCCATAAAATCATTGAAGGACATGTCCATCCTAATGTCGGCGGGTAAAGAGTCATACTCTGTACGGCCTTGCCTCAACTGCTCCACAAATGAAGCATTCTCTTCAGGATCTGGCTGAGTGACTACAGGAGCCACAAAAGTGGGTTTGAAAGGTCGGGACGTGATGTAAGTGTTGTTGGACACCGTCCGGGCTGCATGCTCATCATGCTGATTGGAAGCACTATGCTCCCCTCTATGGCTTGAGTTGTTTTGCGGAGTGGTATTGTTGCCCACTCTCCCCAACATGAGCGAAACCATATCCATTAAAGCATCCATCTTCTTCTCAAATCTCTGTCCTGGACTGATGGATCTCTCTCTGCCCTTACCACTGTCATCTCTACTGTTGGTAACCCTCTCGTTACCACCTACTGATCTTTCCCCTTCTGCCATAGCTGATTCCTGAGAAGACTCCCAATGAGCCCTCAAGACTTCGGTGCCGCCCACTCGAGGCCGATGAAGCCGAACTGCTTTCCAACTTTCTTTGTCTTCCCCTTGTAAAATTTCTTTCTCTGCCACTATAGACGCATCACCAGTCGGCGT